>JBCNJP010009004.1:0-34142 GCA_039602395.1 Deinandra increscens subsp. villosa
GACAATATTTTATTCCGCTGCGTTGTATTTGAGACTTTACTTTATAACTGATTTTTGAACTAACTCTGATTCATTTAGTATTTGTAACTAATGGTTGTGGATCCTGGTCTAGCCGCACCCCTTAACGGTATAAACTCCGTTAGTGGTTAATTTGGGGGTGTGACAAAGCCCATGGGCCACTAAAAGCCTTCACAACCCAACATGTCTGTCCATAATAATTAATTTATTTAATCAATGTATCTATTAATTTAAGAAATTTTATTTCATATTCAAGTATAGATGAATTAAGTTTAGTTAGATAATCATTGTAGCTGCATTTGGTATACTGTTAACTACTTCTTACAATTTGTCATTATTCTTATATGCAGATCTGTGTAACAAAGGATTGCAGAATCTGTAACTCAATAAAACAACAATGGAGCTAAATGTCCTTCTGTTTTATAGCAGCAGTGGAAGAAAAGGTCAACATATTTTGTATGGCATGTACAAAGCCATAACTTAAAAAAGAATAGCAAAGAAGCTAACTGGTCTTTTGCACCAGAGTAGAAGAAGACACCTACATATTTTGTATAGCAGTGTAATGCCCTAAACAGTTCAATATAGTAGGGAATCAGCACTAGGCCATCCTTTTGTAAGTAGCAACATGTTGGATAGCACTAGACCATCCTTTTGTAAGTAGCAACATGTTGGATAGCACTAGACCATCATTTTGTAAGTATCAACATGTTGGATATTAACTCGACTGCAAGTAAATGTTATGACAAATGTTATGACAAATGAACAATCTATTTTGACACACTGTTGTTGCAGGCCCGCCGTAACGCGCGGGCGGGTCTGCAACTTTTTATATATAACAATTGAAATTTAAAAGGAATAGTGAAGTTTTTGGGTTTCAATGCAGGATCGCCGTAATGCACGGGCGGGTCTGCAACTTGTTATATATAACAATTGAAATTTAGAAGGAATAGTGAAGTTTTTGGGTTTCAAACTTTGACCACAAGAGTTTGAGACTTTGACATTTTCTACCCTTAAACTTTTACACTTTGTTTTTTTTTTTGAACGGAATAGTAAACTTTAGGTTTTCATAGTTTAGCCACATATGTTTCATACTTTTACGTTTTCAACCCCTAACTTCTAAAGTTTTTTTGTTTTAAGTTTTGTGGTCTTCTACTTTGGCCAGGAAACTTTCACAATTTTACATTTTTCTACTTTCGTTTTCACATATGTTTCTTACTTTTACGTTTTCTACCCTCTAACTTTTAAACATTTTTTTAAAGTCTCGTGATTGAAACTTTCACAATTTTTCGTTTTTTAACTTTCGTTTTTAGTATACTTTTAGAGTTTTCGACTTTGTCCACGATTTTTTATAGTTTTATAAGACTTTTACATTTATACCCCTTAACTTTTATAATTTCGTTTTTTAGTATACTTTTGTAGGTTTATACTTTTACCACGAGACTTTTAAGCTTTTACGTTTTATACCCTTAACTTTTTTACTTTCGTTTTTTATTAGACTTTTAAAGTTTTCGACATTGGAAACGACTTTTTTATAGTTTTATATTTTGACCACATTAAAAATTTTCTTACTTTACTTTCGTATTTTATTATGATTTTTATACTTTTACACTTTGAACACGAAACTTTTAGACTTTTACGTTTTATACCCCTTAAGTTTTCTAATTTAGTTTTTTTTAGATACTTTTAGAGCTTCTGACTTTTTAACTTAAACTAACAGCTAAATTGGTGGGCTGCCGCGAAGCGAGGGCGGGTCACCAACTTGTTATTATTATTGTAATTTTAGTTAATTAACTGAATTAATTAATTTGTGGATTATGTGGTTAGGAATAGACATCAACCGAAGGATTATAAATAAATTACAAGGTTAAGATTTGAGTAAATTACGGATTTAGTCCCTGTGGTTTGCACGAATTTCGGGTTTAGTCCTTAGGTTTCATTTATTACGGATATGGTCCCAAACGTTTGCCAACCCGTATCGGATTTAGTCCCTGAGCCTTAACGCCGTTAGAAAATTATGTTAAGTGAGTGTGACTTGACCATTATACCCCTCCCTTTAAAAAATATTCTCTCATATAAATATCAAGGGCTGAAACTGTATATTATTAGAAAAAAAAGGATCAAACTGTAAAATCGTCATCTTCTTCACCTGAAGACCCGTTCAACGGCAACCTGCAATCACCCGGCGACCGCCACTGCTGGTGACCATCACATCCCTCCGGCGGCCTCCCTTTCCCTATCCGAACCCAACCTACGACACCAACCCTTCCCCTACCCTTTCTTCCTCCGTCGACATAGGTACCGGCTCTCCTGTCGGCGCAGTCACGTACTCGTGACCTATCTCCGGTCGTGGAGTGGCGTTCTCCGGCTACCTGGACCTCCCCCAATCGACGCCCAATGACCTCCCGACTTCAGCAACCTCCGACTCACCCCCCTCAACCCCCACCTGCTGCCAAAACCGGCCCCCTTCATCTTCATCGCAACCAACTCCGGCCCCTTTCATCTTCATCGCAAACCCAGGGCCACAACTCCCGCTAACCTTGAGCCGTAGCAGGCAGCGCTCTTCATTCGTTGTGGTCGCCGACAGACCGGTGGTGGTGTGGGACTCGCCGACGGAGGGAATAAGGTTTGGTGGTGGTGGTGTATTCCCCGGAATACGTATGGGACATCTGAAAGAGAATGTGGTGGTGTGGGATCCGCCATAAGTGTTTTTTTTTAATTTTATTATAGTGTATTTTTTTTATTAAACTTATATTAATGATTTCAAAGGGAGGGGTATAATGGTCCATTCACACTCAATTAACAGAATTTTCTAACGGCGTCAAGGTTCAGGGACTAAATCCGATACGGTTTGACAAACGTTTGGGACCATATCCGTAATAAATGGAACCTAAGAACTAAACCCGAAATTCGTGCAAACCACAGGGACTATATCCGTAATTTACTCTTAGAGCATTCACAGCCCATTCTCTATAATGTTGTGAGGGTAAACCTTAAAATTTAAGGTGTAGTTTTGAGTGGTTGTGAGTAGAGGAGAAAGAAATATTTAAGAAAAAATCTAGGAAATCCTTATATTTGAGAAAAAATGAAGAAAAATCTGGTAAATCTTTGAAATTTAAGGTTTGAAGAGAGAGAAAAGGTAATAATAACCGTATAAAAAGTATTATTTAATTGTGGTTATGAGTGGAAGAGAGAGAAAAAATAATGATAAATATATAAATTATAGGGATAAGGATGGGGAATCAGCTGTAATGCTCGATTTAAATGTAATCAACAATCATAAACCTTAATACTCCACTCTCCCTCTCTCTATCTCTCTCGACATCCCAGCCACCGGCTCCCTTTGCCGCCATGAACCACCCGCCAACCATCATCAGGTCACCACACTATCCACATCCGATCGTTCTTCTGGTTCCCCACGAATGACGTGCCCATTTGTTTCTAAACTCTATAAATTGATAAAGTTTGAATTTATGCTATTTATTTGGTCGGAAGTTGGGGACTGGATTCTCCGGTGTTCAAATTCAAGCAGAAGAGCTTGTCTTGGGTAATTGGTTTTGAAAGTTTTTTTTGATGAATTGATTTGACTTTCGGGAGTCAAAGAATTTATCAAGTTTATTGTTTGTCAAGTTTATTGTTCCGCCAATGGATAAATCTAGGGTAAAATATTGTAATTTTTTATTCTTAATTATTTAGGCTAATTACAAATATAGTCTCTTTGCTCTTTTAATTAGTTATTAATTTAAATAACTAGTCCTTCGTGAGTAAAATGACTTAAATGTTCTTTTATTTAACAGAAAAGTCTAACACCGTTAGTCAGAGAGACTCAGTTGATAACATAATGCAAACCTCATGTGAAATTTGTTAATAATCTGAAAAATAGACTCAAGTAGTTAAAGGTGTCAAACATTAGGGACACATATAGTAATTAACTCTAAAATATTATTACTAAGTATTTTATTTTGAAAAACAATTATGACTCAATAAAAACATTATTTGGGTGATATAATACCCGAAAATTTCTCCCGATGCATAATAATTCACAAATCGGGAAGACGTGAAATTTCAAAACGGGTCAGATTTTATCAATCGGGTTATTACAAATGTTACACGCTCATTTGATAGATCCCAATACAAGATAAATAGCTCCAATGATGAATGAAGACCAATAGATGAATACGACACGATGACACGATGCCAAATAAAAAGTAAATATTACTCTAATTCCTAAACTTATGCCTTCTATATTGACTTGTATGTTGTTGTTTCTATACTCTAAAAATTAATAAAGTTTGAATTTATGTTATTCATTTGATGTATTTATTTCTATATAATTTTATAGTTTTTTTTTTATTTATTTATTAAACTTGAACCGGTTTAAACCTGGTCCAGATCAGCTTGGACCGATTAGGTTCTATTCTAACCTCCCGATAAACCAATTGTGACTCCATTGACTACGAACCAATCCGGTTTGAACATGAACCGGTCAGCGTCTTATGCATCTCTACTTTTCACCTACATTTGTATAAACTCATGGGATGTCTGTATAAACCCACCAGGCCAACAGGCCAACAAGACCGTAGAGTAAGATTGAAAAATGGAATGAAACATGTTAAAGTGATGATGGTGTAACAAAAAATAATTAAACCACAATCAACATCTGAAGTTCATGCAGTTCCCCACAAAACTATGATAGCAGTTGCAAACTCCTTCAATCCATCGGAACATAAGACCAGTTTACAGTATATATATGATTTTATAACCTGCGGCCAGGAAACTAGAAATTGGGAGACTGATCCACAAAGTCAAACTAAAGAGACGAGCCATCTTGAAAAACAATAGAGCTACAGAGAACAAAAACACGTAGTCTTCAGGGACTTATGCTAACCCATCCAGTAAACCTATCAATACTATATAGCTAACGGTCAAATATACATTTTCTTCTGCACTGCCTAGAATAGACTTTGTCACTCTCTATGAGCTCTCGTGGGTCAAACGAGGCAATGTTTCTGCACACCAAGTCACCAACAAGTGAAATCCCAAACAAGAAACCTTAATTTATTCAAGTATCACCGGAAACCAACCTAAGAGCCTATAGCCAATTAGTCATAGTTGTCAAAGGCGCAACAACACTCAAGGCACAAAGGCTGAGCCTTTGGTCTAGACGCTTAAAAAGCGAGGGTCCGAGATAAAGCAATGCACATAGCATATAAGCATACCATTTTTGGGGTTTTAGGCTTGTTTACATTGGTTCCAAGCCATTTTTTAATTTTTGTTTGGCCAGAAATTACATAAAAGGTTTACAGGATCTTGCAGGAATCCAATCAGAAACTTGTGGCAGCACCGGATGGATGCAAGGCGTCGCCTTAGACAATTATGCCTTCAGCCACCAATGCCCAAGATCAATATGTTTCTATATTACTCTATACATCAAAAAGAACACCTATTGGTACGTTTAAATGATCTTGTAATTAAGTTGATCAAGAGAGTGAATAGTTAAAGAATTTGACTAATAGTGCTCTTCATGGCACTTTCAATTCATGAACTCTTTTGAGCAGACCTTTTAGATATGGATCTGAATAAGCCAACTTCATGATGTCCGAAGTTACATTCTAATTAGAATCTCAAATCATGAGATTTATAGTGGGCTAAGCAAGTTTTCTTCTACAAGAAACTAGCAAAAAAAAGGGCATGAATATATATATTGTATCATAAATATAAATATTCGCTGCAACTCAATATGATGACTTTAAACTCCACTCAGCTATATATAATGCATTAAACATAGACACAAACTACATGTATAAAACAGCAGATGCTGAACCTTAAACTTTCAGGAGCTGCATCTTGTTGGAGAAGGCGATACCGATCCAATCAGGCATGGCAGCCGACCACTGGACCTGGTTAATCTCGGCACCGGCTGAATACATGGACATAGGATCAATCCCGTTCGGTCCAGCCACAGTGGGCAGCTCCCATATCAGAGCCTGAGAATCATCACCCGCTGAACAAAGATGCCGGCTGCTCACCGGAGCCCAAGCAATCGCATTCACACTCCCTCTATGTCTCTCCAATTCAGCTACCGGCAAAGTCGGTGAACGAATATCAAGTATCACAATCTTGTTACTATCCATCAGAATTGTGGCCATATATCTCAAATCCTGTTTGTTCCAGGCTAATCGCAACAATGGTGTGTCCGGCTGAGGGCTTTCGTATATTATCGTGGAATGCTCCTTATCGCGGAGATCGAAAACCCTAACCGATCCATCGGCTGAAACCGAGGCGAACACACCGGCTTCCCCCCAAGCGATATCGTGAACCTCTTTATCATGAGCGATCAATTGCGTCTCCACAACGCCTTTTTCCACGTCCCAAATGGTACAGGTGGTGTCGATTGACGAAGTACCGATTCTCCTCGGCTCAAGCTCGTTCCAGTCAAAGGAAGTCAACGGCGCACAGAACTCGCTGCTTTTGCTGTTGTTGAGAACGGAGATCGGGTCGATTGAGTTTTCGCGGAGTCCGTAGAGACGGAGGAAGTCGCCGGAGGAGGCTAGGATGTCGCCGGAGAGCTTAGGGTTAGGGTGGAACATGAGTTTGGTAGGGGGATAGGGGTGGTCGAATGAGAGGCTAGGGTTTGGTTTGACGGAAAGAGTGTCTTCGTCGAAGGTGAGGATGTCGACTCGATTGGCGTATTCTTCGATGAAGCTGCCGACGGCGATCCTCCGGTGGGATGATCGGGAGGTGGAGGGGGAGACAGCCATGGAGTAGAGGGTGTAGGGGGATTCGTAGGTGACGAAGTTGTCGGATCGGATTTGAGATTCTAGGGTTGAAGTATCCATCGGAGAAGATGAATTCAGCGGGCGGCGGAGTAGAGATTTTCCGAGGGGGGAGTGGGAAATGGGGGAAAATAGAAATGGAAAGATGGAATTCAACAACCACGTGTTGACCCTGCGTTGATAAAACGATATTATAAAAAGCGGCAAGTAGGCAAGTGGGGGAAGGTCCATGTTTTGTAGGAGTCATGGAAGACGACGATTGATGAAACGATTGTTTTGTTATAAAAACTAGCCACTTACCCGGGTAAATACCCGGGCTGTAACGTAAAAATAAAGAATTAAGTATACTATCGAATAATTGTTATTGGTAAAACATTGATCAATAATAATAAAAGATTTTGAGACCTTTCTTGCGCTTCACCCTTGGTAAAACAACATATAATTTATAATGAGAGAAAACCGAATATTTCAAGTACAATCTAACTCTTGAAAAAGATTGACCATGGCTTTTGTTTATTGTCATTGCAAAACAAACCGATAAAGTATAATAAACACTTAGTAAGAAATTTTCCGTTCTTTAGTTGTAATTTCTATAAAGTTTGATTAAATAATCATCTTAAATGAATTCTTAAGAACATAGATATAATCTTAAATAAAAAAGAAAAGGGACAACAATTCTAAGACGGAGGAAGTAAAACTTCTATCAAATTATCACGACAACAACACTTGTATATATGCAAGTTGTGTTTTATGGCTGACCTGTATGTGAACAAATAAAGTGGGACTATAACATTGGGAATAATTGATAAACTAATAATGATGAAATACCAATAAATACCTTCAGATCAAAAAAGCATTTGAGGAGCTACTATCTGATAAGCCATCTTACGGTCGTTAAGACAATAATAATGTTTATGTTAATTTGTCTAAAAAGTGAAGGGAAAATAAAATGAAGATTTGGTGTGTTTTCTTCATACATATATAATAATAACTATATGTTGAAAATTTGGTGACTTTAATTAAAGAAAAGGGGCTTCAGCCTTATGTATGGTTGAATCATAATTTGATGAGGATTGTAAAAAGTTAACATAACATTAAATCAACAATTACATTAAATCAAGTAACAAATAAGGAATACTAAGATATATCAAAATAAATAAATAAATAAGTAAACCCAGATATATTCAATGTTTACCCAATGACCAGGTTACAATGAAGCCTCATTGAATGAATTACGGTTGCCGATGTCAACACTCGCCGGGCGCAATTCCGCAATTAACCTCTAAACTGAAAAAACACATTTAAAACGCTTTAAAAAGATGAAAACAATTAAAAAAACATTTACCAACAGGATTTTTGTATTTTTAGTAATTATTTTTGTTTCTTTGGGTAATTATTTGTCTATAAAACCTTGTTGCTTGAGATCATAAAGCTGAAAGGTAACTACAAATAAAAAAGGAAATAACGAACACAAAGAAATGCTTATAATTCCATAAATACCAAGCCAAAATCAATCCATAGAGACATAAGTTGTAGTCATCCCATACAAAAATCCGAGATAATGTTAGACAAAATTAGATATTTAGTTTTTAAAATCCATGCGTCAATTAAATATACAGTGTTTTCTACACATTGTAGAAGCACAAATACATACCTAGTGCCATCAAACATAACAATTTTTTTACGACACCTATCAGCATTTGACAACCCATTAGGAAGCAAATGATCAAATAAAGACAATAAAAAATAAACTCAAAATAGACACATGTAATTTAGCTTCAACCCATCAAGCCTGTAAACGACACCGACTATGGGTATGACTTCTGAACAGTAAATGATAATAGAGAAGATTGCTTGATTAGCACAGGCATGTTAATGACCTGAAAGAAATGAGCGGAACAGGAAATGGGTCAAAAATCACCCGTAGTGTATAGTTAATGCAAGCAAATTTCACCCTTCACGCACCTGTACATCAAAGTAGATTTACCACCATATGCACTCAGGTTACAATTACCTAAAGTTGAGAAGTGACTATATGCCTTTCTAAACTTCATCTCACACACAATGTTACCCAACTGAGCAAGAGCCTTGGAAGAGGTATTAACCTGCAGAATCAGAACAAACAGGACATAATTAAAACTGTAAAATTGACATGCGACTTTCATCCAAACAAACCACTCATGTAATTGACCCGCCATTAAAACTGTAAAAAAACAAAAAAGTTAAAAGGATATAAGAACATAAAAAATGAAGTAAAATAAATGATGAACATGAGTAAAGAAATACTAACGTGTTGAGCATTGGAGTAAACGCTGATTACAATGAAGAAGATGATAAAATGAGTCTGGTTTAACTCATTTATATAGGGGTTCAAATGTTTTTTTTTATGGAAATAGATTAACTTATTTCCAAAATTATTATTAATTCTTATTTTTGTAAATAAGAATTAACAAAACTTGTTATGTTTATTTTAGGATATATATAATGACGAGATTATATTATGGTTGGTAAATTTGTACTTATTTTAGGATAAATATCCTACATTTGAAATTTAAAAATGAAACCTTCTTTATTTACGGGATAAAAAACATTATTAAGACTTATAATTGATTTTAATTTTAGGAAAGAAACCAATAAATTTGAATGAGAACATAAAACTGTAATTGACCCGCCATTAAAACTGTAAAAAAACAAAAAAGTTAAAAGGATATAAGAACATAAAAAATGAAGTAAAATAAATGATGAACATGAGTAAAGAAATACTAACGTGTTGAGCTCTGAAGTAAACACTAATTACACTGAAGAAGATGATAAAATGAGCCTGGTTTAACTCATTTATATAGGGGTTCAAATGTTTTTTTTATGGAAATAGATTAACTTATTTCCAAAATTATTATTAATTCTTATTTTTGTAAATAAGAATTAACAAAACTGGTTATGTTTATTTTAGGATATATATAATGACGAGATTATATTATGGTTGGTAAATTTGTACTTATTTTATGATAGATATCCTACATTTGAAATTTAAAAATGAAACCTTCTTTATTTACGGGATAAAAAAACATTATTAAGACTTATAATTGATTTTAATTTTAGGAAAGAAACCAATAAATTTGAATGAGAACATAAAACTGTAATTGACCCGCCATTAAAACTGTAAAAAAACAAAAAAGTTAAAAGGATATAAGAACATAAAAAATGAAGTAAAATAAATGATGAACATGAGTAAAGAAATACTAACGTGTTGAGCTCTGAAGTAAACACTAATTACAATGAAGAAGATGATAAAATGAGCCTGGTTTAACTCATTTATATAGGGGTTCAAATGTTTTTTTTATGGAAATAGATTAACTTATTTCCAAAATTATTATTAATTCTTATTTTTGTAAATAAGAATTAACAAAACTGGTTATGTTTATTTTAGGATATATATAATGACGAGATTATATTATGGTTGGTAAATTTGTACCTATTTTAGTATAGATATCCTACATTTGAAATTTAAAAATGAAACCTTCTTTATTTACGGGTTAAAATTATTAAGACTTATAATTGATTTTAATTTTAGGAAAGAAACCAATAAATTTGAATGAGATGATTTGAAAATTTAAATTCCAAACTTTTAATGCTTTCTAAATATATGTCGAATTTGAAATTGAATTAATATATTTCTTAAAATAAGAAGAATATTTAAATATAAAAAAATCACAAATTTATTAAAATGAGACTTTCCAAAAAATAAGAAAAAAAATCTTTGACATTCATAAACAGAAAGAAAATAAAATTATTAACATGAACCGGTACATGAACTAAAACATTAACAGATTGAACCGATACATCAAGCAGAATGTGAATAGAATAGTAAAACTCAAATCATGTTTATCTTATGTTATAACAATGACTGAATATAAGCCTATAACTAAAAACAATACTAATCATGATTCTAAACAAATAACCACTATAATTCTGAATTTTGGAAGCCAATTCCATGAACTTGAATCAATAAGATTGAATACAAAATTCACATACTAACCATATAGTAGGTTTATCAATCAAACTTAGTAACAAATCAAAGATTTCAACCCTAATCGCGAACATAACAAATCAGAATCTGTAACAAATCAGACTCCGTATCCAGAAACACCAATCGCTATTCGGTTGAAATCAGAAACACAGATACAAAGATGAAACCGTAATCAAAGATTGAAACCCTAATCGCGAACTTAACTAATCAGAATCCGTAACAAATCAGACTCCATATCCAGAAACCCTAATCGCGATTCGTTTGAAATCAGAAAGATGGAACTGTATAAGTTCGGTTGAAATCAGAAAAAAAGATGTTGCGAATGAAACTGTAAACGTACCGGTTGATTACAGCGGAGGAATCTGGTGACGGAGATGGAAACGGCGGCTCTCCCTAGCTGTGTGGAAGAGAGAAAGTTGAAGAAACCCTAGGTTGGATGATGAAGAATGACGGCTGCTTATTCTGATTTCCTATATGTATCCGGGTCAAAACAAACTGGGATCCGACTCGCGACTGAATTGGATCATAAAGATCCGCGAGCATATACGACCATTTACAACGTAAGTGACGTTTTTTTTTTTTAATGTAAAATTTTAGAAAATGACACATAAGCTTCCTTTAAGATTTGTAGATTGACACATAAGCTTTCTTTAAATAACGACCAACCCAATGGGTGCCAACTGGGATCGAAAACCTTTGTTTAATATATAGGTAGATGTAAGTGCGAGCTTTTTTTAGAGTAGATTTTAGAGCAGATGTTGTCTAGCTATTTTTAACATTTTTTAATCTTTTTCTTTAAACTCTTTTCTATTTAAAAGATATATTTTTAAACAGTTTTTTTAAATGTTTCTTGTTTTTTAAAGTTTTTTTTATAAAAAAACGCTTTTTTTAAATCGTTTTGCAAAAGGTTTTTCTAAAAAAACTTTTTAAAAGGTTTTTTAAATATTTTAAACAATTTTTTAACCAATTTTTAAAAAAATGCCTTTTAGAAAGTAAAAAAAAAGTTTTTCAAATAGTTTTTTTAAACGTTTTTAAATTGTTTTTTTAACCTTTGTAAAGAGTGTTTTAAACGTTTTTAAAAAGTTTTTTTAAGTTGTTTTAAAAAAATACGTTTTTAAACAGTTATTTCAAAAAAAAAATTATTTTAAACAGTTTTTAAAAACTTTTGTATACAACGAGAAATTGACCCACCCGCGCGTTGCGGCGGGTCAAAAGTTAATAAAACCTAAGAAAACGAAAAAGCTAAAACACAAAACTCATTAGAAGACAAAATTAATATCACTTACTAACTGTTGAGGAATGAGTAACATTAGAATTTTATTAAAAAAAAGCAAAAAAACAGTATAGTGCGGACTCGGGACCCCAACAGATGATAGTTAAATGAAGTTAGACAACAAAGAAGATCACCCAAGTGCCAAATTTTGATTATTATTAGTTACCTCTGACATATTAATGTCCCTAGTAGTTACCAAGTGCCAAATTTTGATTATTATTAGCTGCCTCTGACATATTAATGTCCCTAGTAGTAACAATGACAGCAGGATCACCCAAGAAGTTAACAGTGCTCCATAATATCATTGCTCATTGAATATGCAAACCCAAATTCATAAATTGTATTAAGTTGAGATTTATCAACCAGTTTACATACCTTTTTTCATTGGAAATTAGAACCTCTGAAGATCCTTTTTAACACTTAAATGCATCCATTTTTCTTCTCTCGTTGTTTAACTGTAAATAAACAAATTTTAACATCAAATTAATAGAAGCAAACAATATATTAGGTGGTGATAATGGAAGAAGCATGTAATAGAAGAAAAAAAAGTACACCGAAAAAGATTGGCAGTTATTGAAGGCTCAGATCAATGAGAGGTAATATCATAGATCGTGTAAGAGGCTATGGCTGCAAAAAGATATATTAACTTTTCGCCACGCCAAAATCAACTCCTATTTATCTCATTGTAAATAGATCATCACAGCCCATACCATCCTGTGGGTAATTTATAACTGTACAATGCTCAAATAAACAGACTTGTCAAAAAATTGAACCTGAATGTATTATGGCTGGAAGAAGGCTTTACCGGCCATGCCAAAATACAATTCAAAACAATTATACAGTTCAAATCCCAGCTACTTCATTATGATCTTGTCATAACTATAGAACCTGCTTGCAGCCAACATAAAACTGAAGCACAATAAAGATGCTCACATGTATTATGGCTCAAATGAACAGACTTGTCAAAAAATTGAATCTGAATGTATTATAGCTGCAAGAAGGCTTTACCACCAATGCCAAAATACAATTCAAAACAATTATACAATTCAAATCCCTGCTACTTCATTATGATCTTGCCATAACTATAGAACCTGCTTACAACCAACATAAAAGTGAAGCACAATAAAGATGCTCAGATCCAAGACGCCCACCGTAAAGTGAAAAATCATCATAGCCTAACAAATTATTGTCAAATTCTGATAGGCACCAATTACTACTGAATGAAGTAGTAACTTTCATTTAAAAGGCAGTTCACCATCATTCAGTTTTCCACTATTTTGAAGTAGTAAATTGTAACAGTTGATACTTACATATGATGAAGACTCAAACTGAATGAAGTAGTAACTTTCATTTGAAAGTTTTCGGCTATGTTGTACCTGCAAAAAGTTTTCCAATTGCTTGCAATTTACATATACAACAATTTCAAAAGTCATATCTGTGATACTTTTCAGGATTTATCAAACAAAACAACAAAAAATCAAGAGAGAGATCAAAATGTGAAGTGCAAATCAAAGAGAGGGCTCAAATTGAATTACCACAGCCTCTATTGTAGCAAGTAGCAACACATAGACACATTAAGTTGGACGTTAGGCTCAGAATATCACAATCATCATAGTGATAACCACTCAGATTATATACGTCACTCAAGTAGGGTAACGACTAAATTCGCTTTAACAATGATATTGTCAAATTACTTTCTATTCAATCAAGAAGCGAAATAAAGAGTCATTGCCAAAACCACTTGAGTTTAAAACCGTAAATGAAAAATCATCATAGCCTAACAAATTATTGTCAAATTCTGATAGGCACCAATTACTACTGAATGAAGTAGTAACTTTCATTTAAAAGGCAGTCCACCATCATTCAGTTTTCCACTATTTTGAAATAGTAAATTGTAACAGTTGATACTTACATATGATGAAGACTCAAATTGAATGAAGTAGTAACTTTCATTTAAAAGTTTTCAGCTATGCTGTACATGCAAAAAGTCTTCCACTTGTTTGTGGCCTTTAGCAGCTTACTGCAAGTCTCAATGATTAATAAATGTTAAAAAACAGCAGGTAAATATCAAACGAAAATGCAATAGAGTGAATACATGGCGTCCAAATTGAGCTACTAATCAAACCAAAACCCAAAAGACTTTTAAACTTTCATCAATCATCGCCAACGTCAACATAAGGCAACCGTCAAAGCCAAGAAGTAACCATCAATGCCTCATTCAAACTAACCAAGAGCCACATAAACAACAGGCTTCAAGTAACCAAACCATAGGCTGAAAAGCCATGAAGATCTAAACAAAGCAGCACACATACAATCAGTAAGCATCAAGTAAATAAAAATTGATCTATAAATCAAACTTGTTGTTTCCGATATGGGTTATATAAAACCCCAAAACGAAAATCGATCGAACAGATACAGACGTCCGACATCGACGCCGGACTAAATCAGTTACCGTAAAAGGACCACCATAGGTAAATCGGGTCAATCGGAAGTAAATCCGACTACCGGTGATGCTAAAAAGCAACAGACCAAAGCTATTTCAATCACCGGCACACGAATCGATGCATATACGTCGCCGGCCTAAACCAGTCACCGTTAAAAGACCACCATAGATAAATCAGGTCAATCGGAAGCAAATCCGACTACCGATGATGCTACAAAGCAACAGATCTAAGCTATTTGAATCGCCGGCAGACGAATCGATGCATGGCCGAAGCCAGATCTATCACCATGCAATTGGACAGAGAGAAATCCAGCCGGAAGCCACAGACGTGGTCGTAGTCGGCTCAACGGAAACGGAGCAACGCATCGTCGCTTCGACGTTACCGGAGCCCTACATCGGGAAAAGATTTCAGAAAGAACCCTCCTCGCCGGCGAAAACGAACATGCCGAAAGCGAACATCGGATCTCAGATCTGGATCGTTCCTTCAACGCCTCATCGTCAGAGACGGATGATCGTCCTTTTCGGTCCTCCACCATCAGAGACGGAGGAACGCAAACCGTCGCCGGAGATAGAACTTCTAGAGAGAAGAGAAAAGGAGTATATGTAAAAAGACATAAACTCTCTCTCTCTTCTATGATGTGTTCAACCCAATGAAAAAAAAATACATATAGGTGTGTCAAAATGTTATTAGCTGAACCCAAGTATATGAAGGACTAATCTTGTCAAGAAAACAAAGTGTTGTGGTCAATCTCTAACAAACCAAAACAATACTATTCAAGTTAGAAATTATATTGTATATTATATAAATTTCTTAAAAACGTTTGTTACACAGTTTTTTAAAACGTTTTTAAACAGTATTTAAAAAAAAACCTTTTCAAACAGTTATTTTAAAGAAAAACGTTTTTAAACTGTTTATAAAATGTTTTTTAAATAGCTTTATAAAACATTTTTGTAATTTTATTTAAAAAAAAAAACTGTTTTAAAAAAAAAAACTATTGATTAAAATAAACAGAAAGAAAATCAAAAGGTTTGAATGGTAATTATCTATAAGTTTGAAAAAACGGTTTATTTAAATTTCAGTTTATTTTAGAAGTCTGCAAAAGTTAAAATACAAACACTCTTCTTCTTACAGACTGCAGATGTTTAATCCACCTCTTCTTCTACAGATGTCTGCAGATGTGATCTGCAGACTGCAAATATTTTACCTCTTAAAAACCAAATTGCACACAAATATACGATTATGGTTAAGGAAGAGTCCACCCCTTGGTGTCCAAATTTTGCCGATGAAGAATCAGATCCGAGATCGGATCGAGTGTTGGATGTCAGATCGGAGAAGGAGGGTGAGGATCATGGGACGACGGTGACCTCAGTGAGGACTGGGTAGATGAGGAGACAGATTTCCTCGAAGATGATTCATTGGAAGCCCTGGGTGGTGGCGTCGTCCTAGGAAGCACGTGGAGTCCTCGTTAGAAACAAGAGAAGCATAGTGATGACTTTTCCCGTGATCATAATCAATCCAAGGATTTGGTGGCTGAGGATAACATCGATGGGGATGTTGTAAAAGGGCCAACATCTGAAGGTATGCAGTTGAATCAGGTCAAAAAGGTTATTGGGCCTCTTGATTCCAATTTGGCCCAAGATCGTTTTATCCATTCTGAGACCAATATACCCGACCTCAATGGGTCCACATCCAGAGGATTTAACTCTCAATTGAAGTGAGAATCTCTCTCCCCCATTGTTCTAGGGCTCCGATGAAATCGAAAAATTAATCTGGTAGGGTCCATCGTGGAGGAGGCAAAATGTTATTTTGGGGCACAATCTCTAAAGGAAAAGGAGTAAACTCTCGAACTCATTCCCTCAATGATTCTCTCAAATCTTCTCTATGGGGAAGACCGGAGGCAGAGGTCATCAGGTATTCTAATAATCAGTTTATCGGTCAGGATCAAAGGTTGGACGATGAAGTCTCGAGCACGGTGCGGATTGGGGCAAGTGTTGGGATGGAATTTGAGGGGTTCGAAGATCAGGTGACAAGCAACCAATTATTTCAGTAATGGATTTCCTAAGTATTGATAGTAGGGGCCTTGGCAAAGTGCGTTAGATTAACAAGCTCCAGCGTGATCATCGGATCTCCTTTCTTTGTATCCAGGAGAGCAAGGCTTCGGATGCCTCGCATCTTTCGATTAGAGGTTTATAGGGTAACTCAAACTGTGATTGGGATTGCTGCCCTGTAGTCAGAAATTCCAGAGGAATCATCTCTATTTGGGATTCATTAATTTTTTTCGGTTCGTTATTCTTTCAAACAATAGAATTTTTTGCTTGTTTTCATTTTTATTGTTGGGTTTCAGATAGAAATTAACATTATTAACGTTTATGCGCCACAATCGATGCAAGCGAACCGTCGGCTCTGGAACGACATCCTGGAGATAACGGATTAGCGCCATGGTTTATGGTTACTCGTTGGGGACTTCAATGAAGTCCTTCAACCGGAGGACATACTTTATTCGTCGTTCAATGCTACAGGAGCTGGAGTTTTCAATGATTTCATCTCTCAAGCCGTGCTATTTGAATACAGAGTAGGAAGATTAAAATTAAGTTCTCGTACGACCAAGGTATTAGCTTCTGGAAAATCGATCGCTTCTTGGTCTGTGGCGATTTTTTCATCGGTGGCCCAACGCTACGCTTACGGCTCTGCAAATACTGTGGTCAGATCATAATCTTGTGGTCCTCAAGACCTTCATGGTGGATTTTGGCCCAACCCCATTTAGATTCTTTTCTTCCTGGCTGTTGCATCCTGAGCTGAGGAAGGTTGTTGAGGGGGTGTCGGTCAAGGCGGTCATGCATGGAAAACCTGACAAGGTCCTTCTTGGCAAGTTAAAAAAGATGAAAGAAGACATTAAATTATAGATACATTGTGACATCCGTCTAATTTCCATATTTGTAACCCGACCCGTTTTCCCTAATCCATGTAATTTCGACTTTATTCAAGAAATAAATCTTGAATTCATTCTTGGTTCATCATGTATATATATACACATTATTCGTACTAAAGTCATACCCGAGTCAACCCAACACGAGACCAACGGTGATATTAATTGTTAACTCTAAATCTATACAATGATGGTGGTACAATATTAAAGATTTTAAAAGTAAAGCTTTTATAATTTTATACATATATTCTTTTATAAATAGATGGTTTATAAGAGATGCGAACCATTATTATTCTCAAAGTTAATGAGTTCTATACCTCTTTCTATTCTAAATAAATTATAGTCACACTACACCATCATAACCATCTATTGATAAACCATGGCAAATTAAACCCCCTTGTTTTTATTCTATCTCACGTATATGTGATAACCAACACCACACATCATTTATGTCCATTTAATGAATTAAATCACACTCCATTATGTTAATTAATATTGTTGTTAAAAAACTACATTTTTCTTCTTTTTTGGTTTTCCTGATCCTCTCGGCTAAACCCCCTATCACCCATAACCCCTTCTAAATTAAAATCCATGGTATGTATGCATGTGTGCTTAAATTCACGAGGGCTCTTGAGATATTTTCAATGTTTTAAAAACCGGTTTTTTAGTTGAACCGGAAAACCTTCCGGGACTGGTTCGACCGGTCGGACCGGTTAGACCGGGTGGTTGAACCGGTTAGGGGATTTATATATATATTTTTATAAAAATGCTAATAAACTTGTACACCCCAACAAAAGTAGTTAAAATACAAATATAATCCACTCAAAAATAATATCAAATATGTATTTCATAAGAAAATATAAGTTTTAAACTTTAAAAAATAATAAAAAATAAAAAAAATAAAAAAAAAATAAAAAAAATAAAAAAAAAATCAGAAAACCGGTTGAACCGGAAAAAACCGGTTGAACCGGACCGGTTGAACCGGAAAAAAACCGGAAAACCGGCCGGTCTAACCCGGTCTGGTTATTGCCAAAAAACCGGCCTTTAAAAAACCGGCCAGAGGACCGGTCACCGGTCGAACCGGTCGAACCGGTTTTTAAAACACTGGATATTTTGGTGCAAACTCTTGCGACTCTACACAAATATATAAATCAAACTTCATTTAATTTATTAAATATTAAATGGGTAAGAAAGACAATTTTACAAATCCTGCTACAAATCTTCATAATATATTCTACAAATCTTCCTAATATATTGTGTCCCCCCCCCCCCCCCCCACATGTCTAATACATATCCCCTCCTTCCAATCTATTTAAGTCATCATCCCACCACCATTTGAGAATACAAACTAAAACAAGCTTGCATATTTCTCCCTTGCTAACATTTGCTCTAGTAAGCCAAACATCGATCACACCGAAACCCACTTTTAAATACTTCAAACACATTTAAACATCAAGCCTCAAGTACTCGTCAACCCGATTAGAAGATTCAAGTGTGGACTTAACTTTTGTACTACACTTCCTTCTCCTTGCTTATAATAAGTGAGTAATCGTTCATTATTATTTTTATGAAGTTATTTTGAACTAGTTGAGCCTTCGAGTTAACAATAATTTCTAAAGAAAAATACTAATCTTATATTTAACTAAACTTATATTCCTCAAATGTAAACACCTCGTGTATTAATCTTAAAATATGTTATACTCGTTTATTTTTCTTCCTCGGAGTTCTGTCACCAATTTCATGTTAAATATTTTGTATTTTAATGGCATAAAAATTATAAACCTCCTAACAAATACTTGAAACGGGAATTAAATGACCCCTCGTCACCTAAATCAAGTTACTATAGTAAAATTTATATTAATAGTTTTATTTTATTTGCATAAAACATTAACAAATTTTGTTACATTAAAATGTGACTCGAATTTATTTATTATATTTATTTCAATTGTATTGAGTATTAGATCTAACGGGTATCCGTTATGCCCGTTAAGACTCTCAATATTATTAACTTTACTACAATGGATTTTTATATTAACTAAGTCAAGACTTAGACTTATTAAAAGTTAACTACTAGTAATATGTATATTTCTTTTGAAATAAATATATATTCGTTACAGTTTAAATAACGGACCCGACTTGAGATTAAAAAAAATATATATATATTATTTATCCAACTCACTCGATATATAACTCGCATTTATTGGGAACACGTTTACTTTAATATTAAAAAACATGTATATTTATTCTTGTAGAATAAATATACATTTATCAAAACAAACAATTATCACTGACGGTTAAATGGGTTAACTCACTTAACTAGACTCGATTAGTCTAAGTAAATGACTTAGACATTTGACTCATATCACTAAGACTTAAGGTGTCTTTATATGATTTAGGACACAGATAAGTCGTCTTCATATCACTTGGACTAATTCCATATTTCACTCAGTGCTTCATGTGAGTACTCATATCCCCTTTCATTTTCAAGTTTTGGGATGGAACATGTATACATATTCAAATATCAAATTCTTTATTCATTTTACAAATCATGCGATTTCATTCTATGTCTATGTGTGATTACATGCTATATGTTGAACTATGGTTTTTATATGCAAATTCAATTTTCAAGCGTAATCATTAACATACAAGCCTATGGTAACAATGATGGATCCATTGGACTGACAACCCACCTGAATTTGACCGATTTGGCATTCGGGTGATTGAAACCTATTTCATTAACTTAACTTGCGAGTTAAGGGCGCTAGTCAACAAAGGTTTGGTTATGCACATTCAAATTCAATATTGGTTTATTCATACATGCTTGAGTCTATATTGACAATTGAATCGCTTTCAAGATACTATATGTAACTATAACTCTATGTTTACTCACCAACTATTTTTAGTTGACACTCTCTATTTTTATACATGTTTCAGGACATGCAGTGTGAGCCATACTTGATTGATGCCACATCTAGGATGCTTTGGACCTAGATTTATTAAAACAAACTTTAATCTATTTATTATGTTATGTGTATTCGAACCTATTGTATGACTTGGAATTTGGTAACGATTAAGTATTGAAACTTTAATTAGTGTCATGAGCATTTGGACAATCATCACGCCCCGACATAAATTCCGTCGTCGGTTGGGGTGTGACAGATTGGTATTAGAGCCATGGCTATAGGGAATTAGGTTATTAGAAATGGTGACCTAGACTATGGCTTTAGGTGTCCAAACATGAGTATCTCATGTCTTGCATGCTTATTACATATTACTCTATGTCCATATATATATACATACATGCTACTTAATCTTGCCTTATTCCATTCAACCTCTTCTAATCTCTTTCTTACCACACACGTTTTCACTTTTTGCTACATTTGAGATTTCATTATTCTATATACCTTTCCAATTTTCAATCTCATCAAAGTTTAAGTTCTAAGTGACGGGCATGTAGTAACTGGAAGGGTGGACACAGGTAGCCATTTTTTCTATCTAGAAAGGTATTTCGTATAACTCTATGTCGACCGCTGGACTTGAATGCCGATCTAGGGAACCCTTGGCGAAAATGTCTTACCTATTAGGCCAAAGCATGCCACACCAAACGTCACACGAACTAAAATAACTTTGATAAGTCAAGGTGATCGTTTTAAATGGTTACCGCTCAATACTATGATCATTTTACGATTCAACATGATTTACTTTTTCATGTTTCAAGTTTTATTTCAAATCCAAACTGTATGATATCACATGCCATTCCATCGGTTTATAATATTTTTCAACCTAAGTTTCATGATTTTTATCTATGTTGCACGGGAACGGGTACGGATACGGGTACGGAAACGGGTACGGGTACGGGAAACGCCAAAACCAAAAAAAATAGGAAACGGGTACGGCACGGGTACGGCAATACAAATTATAAAAAAATTAATATATATTAAAGATAGTTTAACATAAAACCCCAAATAGAGGTTCATCGGTGGTTGATGATGATGACGACCCTGGTTCTTGAGCCATGATTGACTGATTGTGTAGAAGATGAAGTGTAGATCGAATTGATGGTGAATGACGATCTAAATTCCAGAGTACGTAGGGTTTATGTGAATAATTAAATATGGAGAATTGAAATTTGAAGAAAGTGGATCGACGTCTGTGTATAATTACTTAATGTTAATGGGCTATTGGGCTGGATTTTTACTTTATTACTTTAAAATCAATCCAAATAAAAAAAAAAAACAGAGGAAACGGACTGAAACGTCCCCAACGCGTCCCCTGCTAACCGTCCCCGTCCGACTGCCGCTTCCTTGCCGTCCCCCCATTCTCGGAAACGTCCCCGACGCGTCCCCGTGCCGTCCCCGTCCCCATGAAGTCCCCGGGACGGGAGACGGCGGTCCGGAGGCGTCCCCGTGCAACATAGATTTTTATACACCCTTCACGTGTTTATTATCTGTCAACTCTTTTGAATCCTTGGACTCACATTCTCTTTCACCTCAATTCAGTATGTCTATTCATTTCAAAGGCCGCCGTTCTGGAAACTCCGGACGCAAGATGGCTGCTTAAATAGCCAAGCAAATGGCTAAAGTCATCCCGGATATGATGGTTAAACTCCAACAGAACCTCAACACTAATCAGAATAACCAAGTTGGTGCTAATCCTCCCCACTGCACCTTCAAGCACTTCAACTCCTGCAACCCACTCATCTTCTACGGGTCTGAAGGGGCTACAGGCCTACTCCAATGGTATGAGAGCATGGAGAACACTTTTCTCAACAGCGACTGACCTGAAAATCTAAAGGTTCGTCATGCTACAAGTGTCTTCCAAAAAGAGGCACTCACCTGGTGGAACAGCGAAAAACACACTCGGGGTTTGGATGCTGCCATGGCCTTATCTTGGAACGAAGTCAAGGAACTCATGAACCGTGAGTCCTGCCCTTGTAGCGAGATCATGAAACTCGAGGTTGAGTTTTAGGGACTGAAGAAAGATAGTGGCGAAAACTTAGCTTACAACACTCGTTTCAAACAGCTAAGCTACTTGGCTCCTCACTTGGTTGAACCTCTTTCTCGAGCCATCGAGAAGTACATTAAGGGTCCTCCAATTCAAATTCGAGACACCATGTGGGGTAGAAATCCTAAGACTTTCGCAGAGGCTATGCGTCTAGGTGCAATTCTTACTGATGATCATGTAGAAGCAGGGACACTATTCAGAAAGGGCGCTAAGAAATCATCTGACAAAGCCTCAACCGATTCACCTAAAGAAGTTAAGGCTGAGTCATCTGGTGCCAACAAGAAGAAGCGAAAAGCTAACAATCGCAACTATGCTATCATCACACCAGCCACACCCATAACCCAGGTTGCTCCTACTGCTCGGCCCATCAAGAAGCCATACACTGGGATCTTACCCCAGTGTAACACATGCAAATACCATCATCCTGCGACGATCGCATGTCGCCAGTGCCTCAACTATGGTCGATATGGCCATTATACCAACCATTGTCGCCAACCCTTGCGAGCCCAAGCTCAACAACCTTTTGCTCAACCCATGGCATTACCCAATGCTCCACCAATGAATAACGGGCGTGCTTGCTTTCAGTGTGGCGACCCAACGCATTTCCGCAATGCATGCCCAAGGTTGACCATTGTGAACAACGCTCAAGCTAATCCAGTAAACCAGGGTGCACGTGGCCGTGCATACAACCTCAATGTTAACCAAGCTCAAGCCAATAACGAAGTGGTTAATGGTACGTTCCTTGTTAATAACCATTATGCCTCTATTTTGTTTGATACTGGTGCCGATAAGAGTTTTGTTTCTATTGAATTCGAGCCCTTACTTGCTACTCCTCGAACCACCTTAGAGAAACCTTTCACGGTTGAAGTGGCAGATGGAAAACCCATCACCATTGACTCTATTATTCGTAATTGCACACTTAACTTCAACGAGCACGATTTCCCCATCGACCTTATACCTATGCAACTAGGTAGTTTTGATGTCATAGTAGGCATGGATTGGCTAACTCAAAATCGTGCCGAAATCATTTGTTTTGAGAAGGCTATTCGAATTCCACGTGTAGATGGTCAGGTTTTGATGATATATGGTGAAACACCCTCTAAAGGGCTTAAACTCATGTCATGCACCAAAGCCCGCAAGTACTTACGCAAGGAATACGTGGCATTCTTAGCCCATATTGTGAAGACAGGTGTTAAGGAGAAGAAGATACAAGACATTTCAATCGCTCGGGATTTTCCTGAAGTCTTCCCTGAAGAAGTATCTGGTCTTCCTCCTATTCGACAAATTGATTTCCGCATCGATCTTGTACCTGGTGCAACTCCTGTGGCTAGGTCTCCTTATCGTCTTGCACCTTCCGAGATGCAAGAGTTGTCTAATCAACTCCAAGAGCTTTCTGACAAAGGCTTTATTCGTCCAAGTTCCTCACCTTGGGGAGCACCTGTTTTATTCGTGAAGAAGAAGGATGGATCATTCCGTATGTGCATCGACTATCGTGAACTCAACAAGCTCACCATCAAGAACCGTTACCCCTTACCCCGAATTGACGATCTCTTCGATCAACTTCAAGGTGCCAATTGTTTCTCAAAAATAGATCTTCGTTCTGGATATCATCAACTTCGTGTCCATGATGATGATATTCCAAAGACCGCCTTTCGTACGAGGTATGGTCATTTCGAGTTCACGGTTATGCCTTTTGGCTTAACAAATGCACCTGCAGTATTCATGGATCTTATGAATCGCGTTTGCAAGCCCTACTTGGATAAGTTCGTGATCGTCTTCATTGACGACATTCTAATCTACTCCAAATCAAAGTCTGATCACGAACAACACCTACGTCTAATTTTGGAACTCTTGAAGAAGGAACAACTATACGCCAAATTCTCGAAGTGCGAATTTTGTCTTAAGGAAGTTCAATTTTTGGGACACATCGTCAATGACAAGGGTATCCATGTAGATCCTGCTAAGATTGAAGCCGTTAAAAATTGGAGTGTTCCTACTACTCCAACTGAAATTCGTTCTTTTCTTGGTTTAGCAGGTTATTACCGACGTTTCATTTCAAACTTCTCCAAGATTGCTTTACTACTCACTGCCTTAACTCATAAAGGCAAGCCATTTGAGTGGGGTCCTAAGCAAGAGCAAGCATTTCAGACACTTAAACAAATGTTATGCGATGCTCCTATCCTAACTCTTCCCGATGGTAACGACGATTTCGTCGTCTATTGCGATGCATCAAGCCAAGGTCTTGGTTGCGTTCTCATGCAACGAGGCAAGGTTATCGCTTATGCATCAAGACAAATCAAAATCCACGAGAAGAACTACACGACGCACGATCTTGAGCTTGGTGCCGTTGTCTTTGCTTTGAAAATCTGGAGGCATTACTTATACGGTACCAAATGTGTGATCTTCACCGACCACAAAATCCTCCAACACATCTTTGATCAAAAGGAGCTAAACATGAGACAACGCCGTTGGGTCGAGCTACTCAACGACTACGATTGCGAAATTCGCTATCATCCAGGCAAAGCAAATGTTGTAGCCGACGCTCTTAGTCGTAAAGACCATGCTAAGTCTATTCAACTTCAAAGCATTCATATTCAGTCGGATATCCAACTTCGTATCTTTGAAGCCAACATACCTCAGTCACCGAGGGTAACATGTATGACGAGATGTGTGACATCCGAGAATTCCAAGGTTAACTTCCGTTAGACAATCTCCGTTAGTTACATTATGAAGTGTTAACTTAGTAACTAATGCTTAACTAGGCCGAATACGTCCACGACCTTTGGTTGATCACCGAACCCGTCCATATGTGTTATGTTATTATTTATTTATTGTCATTATGTGCAATGTGATTTAAACGCATGACTTAGTATTATTAATAGCATAACAAATTGTAAATTCTTGATTATGTGATAAATTGTTTAAATTGCCTAGTTTAATGATTAATCGAGTAATTAGAGTGTATGCATACATGTTAAACATGGGCTAATGATGGATTAATCATTGGGGCCCAAATCCCAATGAAAGCCCACCAAGGCCTTAGTATTTAAGTAAAATAAAACCTAATTATTCCCATTTACATACATCACACAAAACACACACACACACACACACTCACTCTCCCTCTCTCTCGTCGGATCCCAGCTGAGAACCACCAAGCCACCACGAGCCGCCGTCATCTCAGTTGGTGAACTCATCCATTCGGATCCGAGATCAAACCGTGAGTCCCCAAAACCATTTTTCATGCATTTCTTATGTGTTTTACTTTAAAAGCATGACCAAACCTTCATGGAATCGTTTGATCTTCTGATATGATGTTTAGAGATGTTAGATCTAGCCTAAAGTCTGCAACTTTACGTGTGAAATCATGCCATAATGAAGATCCATGCTAGTTAGGTCATTTTATGCTTAAAAAGTGTTCTTGGTGATTTGATGGTAAAAACTCGTGTTTAAGGTGTTAGATCTTACTGTTTAATGTTGGTAAATGTTTATGCATGCTAGATACTGAATTATATGAAGTATGGAAGCTGTCAGAATGATTTTTTGTCAAATTTACGAGTTTTCTGCGACTAGCGAAACTAACAGATTCGTTAGGCGAAACTGTAGTTTCGCAAACTGTTTGAATATCCTTCCAGCGACACTATACAGCGAAACTATAGTGTCGCCTGTGAAACTAAGTGTATTGCTCGAACGAAACTACCGAGAGAAACAACCATAGACTCCTGAATGAAAGTTTAAATCAGTTTCGAGCGAAACTATCTAGCGAAACTGTGCCTTCTATGAATGAAAGTTTAAACCAGTTTCGAGCGAATCTATGCTAGCGAAACTGTGTCATCAGTTTCGAGCGAAACTAGCTAGCGAAACTGTGTAGCGAAACTGTGCCAGACCCAAAACCCAAACTTGTGCAACTTATTTGAATGTTATGCCATGACTTACATGATTATGCAATAATGAAACATGCTTTTATTTCTGAGTGATGTGAACCCTCGTTTATGATCAACCATCGGTGTCATGTGTCGGTATGTCGAGTCGTAGTTCCAACGTGCTATGTTATGGGCCATAGTGACGTAGTTAAAGTTTAGACACAACCTAACACCTAAGACCTTAATGTGATTATTAGGTCTTCGTTAGCAATCATAATTGGATTATTTGAAGTGTAAGATGAGCAACCTAAGGTGAGTTTCACTAACCCCTTAATTGTGAGCCCGTTTGGGTCACAACGAATTTACTTAACGGAAAACAACGCTGACATTTTGAGGTATTGCCAAATGGGATATCTGTTATAGAAGTTGGAGCGTTTTATGGGAAGCACTTGCAACTGTCCATCCTTGGGGTTTCAAATGAAATCCGCAACCAACTATTTAATACTTAAACTCATTTGGGATTTCAAATGAAATCCGGAACAACCATTTTGACACTTAAACTCTTTTTAGGATTTCAAATGAAATCCAGAATAAACGGTTTTAATATGACTAGTGTAGGTTAAAGTCTAAACCAAATGATATCACATGATTTCTAAGGATGCCTTGAAACTTAAAAGTCCTCAACAATTTAGTACCATTAATTTGCAAAGCGAGGGGATGTTGGGTAGATCTACTGAGGGTTTGACAAACCCTGCTCCGCGGTACACAAATGTGTAGCCAACCGGTTGGAGGCCGAACGGAGTTCAATATCAGCCTATTTTAGTTGTGGGTCCCATGAGGAACACAACTGGAGGCACAAACCATCGGCAAATGCCGAACTCTGTTACGTCAGCTTTGGTACGAACTTCCTTAGTGCATGGAAACCGGATTAGCTACCCGCGATATTGGTTGACCGTTTTAATCTTTACTTAACTAGTGCATATTTGATAATTCAGCACTTGGCATTGTTTTGCAAAACTACTACTTATTTATATGTTGGTACATACGCTTATGAGACCGGGCCGCTGCATGACATGCCCGCTGTGAACTCACCAACCGTTAGGTTGACACTTGTGTGGTTTTCACTTTTGCAGATCGCTGAGGAGTATCCACCGGAGGTTGGCATGGCACCGAAGTTACTTATTTCATTTTGAACTTAAACTTGGGAATTGAAAGACAATTTATGTTTTGTAATTAAAGCACGTGGTTAGTGCTAAGATACTCATGTTTTCTTTCCGCTGCAAACTCTTAAACTGTTTTATGATGAATGTTTGGACTCTACTCTGATTCGTTTAGTATTTGTAACTAATGGTTGTGGTCTTGGTTTGCTCGCACCCCTTAACGGTACAAACTCCGTTAGTGGTTAATTTGGGGGTGTGACAGATTGGTATCAGAGCCATAAGTTGCAGAGAACTGGAATCATTTTTGAAAAACGATTTGGAAACTGCAACTTGAAACCTTAGTTACAAACGAACAAACAAATTCCCAAAACAAAATTTTTACGTGCCAACCTGGGATACTCACTCTGCTGTGTAAGTAAATACTTCATATGTATATATATATACTAGCCGTGTGCCCGCGCGTTGCGGCGGCGACAGTTTATAGCGCGTTATTCGTCTTATGTTCGCGTATTTGGCGGCGACAACAATTTACAACGTGATATTCGTTACAACGCATTCACGTGTTCGCGTATTAACCTTTAGAGATATAAACCTTTAGATATAAATGTTGCAATATATATTACTTTCTGACTTTCGGCACACTAAAAATTATTTATTTTTCCTATTATAAACCAAAAGAGTCTAATTGGACCCCCCCCCCACCCCCCCCCCCCACCCCCACCCCAAAATAAAAATAAAAACGTCTAAGGGGCGGTGTTTTAGGCGTTTGTGACTTCACATCCCACCACGAGACCACTATTGATGGCCTAATAAGAATTGAAAGATCATCGCAAGCACCAACTTTTTGAGTAAAAACATAATTGAAGTCAATAGATCCCGGTTACGGAGTAGTCTAAAATAAAAATTTATACAAATTGAATATAATTTAGTTTTTATTATTGAAGTAAAAAGTTTATGATTTTATTTGGTATCAAACGAAAAAAAAATAACAGAAATATTCTATCATAGTTTCTTCTGTGAATGTTGTTTGTTTTGGTTTTTTTCTTGATTGGTGATGTAATTAAGGGTATGTTTGGGAGTGCTTATTTAAGTGCAAAAGTGCTTTTAGCTAAAAGCACTTAGAGTTTGTTTGGTATGAGGTATGAAATGAGCGAAGAATGGAATGGGGTAGGGAATGTAATGGTCGAGGGAAAGAAATGGATCATTACCATTCCATCGTCCTGTTTGATTACCATTTGAGAATGAAATAAATCATTGCTTCGTATTGTTTGATGGTTAGTAAAAGCGGACTAATCGAATATAATTTACTAATATTTCAATATAAAATTAATATATCTATTTTATATTTATATTTTTTAATGTTTTAATTTTTTATTTTTTATTTTTTTAATTTTAATTAAATAATTTAATTTATATTTTTATTTTTTATTTTGTATTTATTTTATAATGGTTTTTCATATTTTATGTTTTTATTTTTTTATTTTTTTATTTTTTTAATTTTTTAATTTTTCCTTTTTTTCCCTATTATTTTTTCCATAAAATTTTAAGAAGAAATCTAATTGAAAAAAAACTTTCATTCCATTCATTGAAGGAATCGAAAAAAAACACATTCCCCTATTGAATAAAAATCTTTAAAATGGAAGGAATCGCATTCTTTATGTAATGATCCTTATGTAATGATCCACGCGATGCAGCAGCGGCGACAATCAACTAACGTGGTACTTGTCTTTTATTAGTTTATCAATCCTCTCGTGATATATTGTATCATGCGTCTATTAGTTTTCTCATTCGTAGCATCGGTGTAATCTATATAAGCCATTAGCTTTGTAGATCTTAATTAAATAATAATTAACAAAAAGAAATAAGTTTGAGTAATTGGATTGGTCATAAGAATATTTACCAGAATGGATACCGATAAATTTGTGTATCAACTTAATTTTTTTATTTACTTTATTTGAATAATACACACAAAAGAAAGTTGCTGAAATAATCAGCACGATACTTGTTTTTTTGTGTATCAATCTTCTAGTGATATATTATATTTGTTGAACTTGATTTCTTTTTGTTTTTAACTAATTGAGCAAATCTTAAACTTTTGAAAGAGAGCTGAAGGTGGCAAATATGCTATTTTATAAAACATGCTATCACAACTAATCTCATTTGGACATTTTATGTAGTATTCAATAGTAAAAATATTTTACAACGAAGTTATAGGTTTGGTATTAAGTCATTTGTTTCCGTAATATTTTGATGTTATTTTATTTTAGTAATCTTTCTTCCCTATTTGGTTTATGTGGATGAAGCCACTCTCTTAACATATTTATATATATTTATATGTTGACCCGTCCGTACGTTACGCCAAGCCACTTGTTTGTTAGTTGGATTAAATGAATTATTCAAATTCCAAAATAAAAGTTATTGTGTAATGTATTTAGTCATACAAAACTTAGAAGTACAGCAACTGAATGCATCCTTTCCGACACTAAGATTCTCAAAATCATGTGCGTGAAGTAAGATGAAGCCATAGAAAACGTAATTAGCATTTTTGTCAAATCAAAAGACTAAAGAGGCATAAATCACGGCAATACCAATAATTCTTTCTTGCCGTCTGAAATAGAAGAAATCAGAACCTCAACCTTTGGCACGTCTGTGATACATCAGCAAAATCTTTGCTACATCTGCAAAATTTAAAAGATTCAAAATGAAGTAACTATATCAACATAATATTCTACCAAACTTCTAACCTCTTGAATCAACTTGTAATATTTTCACATAAACAACCCTCTAAATCCCCACAATGAGAATATGCATACAAGTAGCTCTTTACATTCGATACAATAGTTATATGAGTACACAGCTTATACATAAAAACTGAACACAGATTTTAGCTTTAGATTTTCATAAACAAAGAAACGTATTGTGTGTCATTCAATTAAAGTCATGCTAATAATAAAAACTACAAACGGGCCGCCATGAGTTATATAGTTTATATCTCAAACGGGTCGGTCAAAAAGTAAAAGTTTTACCTAAAAGAAGCCTTTCGTTTGAACTTTGCGCCCACTCATCATAAATATTCCTACAGATAAATATAATACCATATAAATGTCATCAAAGATAATATCATATAAATGTCATCAAAGACTGGTCATCAAATTTCAAAATCAGATGTTCTTTTAAAAACTGTTTAACTAACTAAAATCAGATTTTCAACTTTCAAAATCAGTTTCCTACCTCATAGTTGTTCCCAGCAGTGCAACAACATTAGCAAGCTCACATACAATCCAAAATTAACATAAACTGATGCAACCACTTTATTCAAAACCAATTGACAGGTGCTTCGAGTCAAACCAATCAGCCCATTTTGACCTCAAAAGATACTAAAAATAGGTAAAGTTTACATGAAACGTTATGAAGAACCATAAACATTTGCAAGTTTGACAAGACAATGAAAATTAATAACTAACACAAAGCAACTATACACACCTTTTTAGCAACCACCCAGCTCAACCGAGCCTCAAGCAACTTCTTGAGTTGGTGCAGCTCTTCAATGCTTTAAGCCTGCAGCTCCTTAATACTTAAGCCCTGCAGCTTCTCTAATGTATTGTATTCCTATATACAAAACATAACCAGAATGTTAATTTGATCAAAGTCAAAGAATTGCACAACAGGGTCAAAAATCCAAATATCAATACTAAAAAGACTCAAGGCTTCTACCAGAAAACAAATAATAGACACAATATCACTATGATAAAAGAAAACAAATAATAGACACAAAAGCTTGGCTTATGCATGCCATATTCTGTTTATTTTCATCTATATTTACTTAACCTCAAACCACTTCACCCTTGTACACCATGGGTTTACCAAATAAATATTTAGCTTTAAGTAATGTGGTTTGACTGATTTGTATAGTGGGCATAGAAAGCTATCAGCATCTTTAGGATCACAAGAATGATGATATACTGTTACAGATATGTAATACCAGAGTTATTTTGTCCAACCAACCTGTTATGCGAAAGAAAAGCTATCAGCATCTTTAGCAGATTACTCCACACATACTAAAATTATTAATAAAATCTGTTATTGTTTATATGAATCTCAGAAAATAAAACAAAAAAAAGGAAAATTACAAAACATGGTTCACTGGATCTTAGCTTTTCCTGGGGTTTATTCAGATCTCAAAACAAACTGAGGATCTCAAAAGGTTGAGTTTTTTGCTTCAATAAATGCTTAGTTTTAGTAGGATTCTTTAAATTTTATTCTCTGATTACTTAACTAAATACATACATCTGCGGATTAGTGTGGTTATATGTAAATGGTATAGGTTACTAAATGCTAAGAGTATGAAACTGTTTCTTACATTTGAATCCACGAAAAGACATCTTAGATCTTTAGATCGATATTTTGGCACCCATTTGCGAAGGATGCCTATTTCAAATGGTGTTCCTGCACCATTGAGCTCAAGCGACTTGACTTTCTCAATTTGTATCAGCTCCATCCTAAATACAAATTAGCCAATCAGAAACATATGTTTTGTTTTTTAAGAAGTCATGGGTTAAACTTTACAAAATTTGAAAGGTGAGAGCATTAATATTCGACCACCGAAATCACATCACTAAAACACCTTCCTGACCCTCTTTTACTCATATCTTCTGATATTAGATCCTTTGTTTCTTCTTTTCATAATTACCACAACGACTACTACCCCTAAACAGCTTAAAAAATAAATTTCATCAATGCCATAATTCCCTCCAATTTAAATTTAAAGATTAGCAAATAGAACAAAGAATCTAAAGTATATGAAACCTCCATACATGTTTGTTTGAAGTAAATGAACCTCCATACCTGTGTAATCACTGTAACGGAAGTAACTTTTGTGATCAAATCAATACTAATATATGATCTGGATCCTGTCTATAATAAGAACCTAATATGCTAAAACTGAATACAAAAGCTTACCATAGAAAAACGATGAAAGAGAAGGTTTCTGTAAACTGAGAATGCCATATGGGAGACACCAAACACCGGAGGAAAGTCAAGTTAATACACAATAAATCAAAGATGCCTGAGAAATACAGAGAATAAACAATAGCAACACCGAAGGAAAAACAATAAATCTGCAAGATGAGCCAAAACTAACATGAAAGAAACCACTCCTACCGATTGTGATTTCAAGCCTGAGTCTTTCTTTATGAGCAGATCGTGATTTCAAAACCTAGAAGATGAAGAGAGAGAGAGGACGATGTTAGGTGCAACAGAAATCGAATTTCAAACCTAGAAGATGAAGAGAGAGGACGATGTACGTGATTTCAACCAGAAATCTGCCCTTGACCTAGAAAATACAGGATTTGAATTTCAAATCTGGTATCTCAGGCTGTCCGATTGGCTTAATCTAGGAGAGAGGAGGGACTGTTCAGAGGTATCTGCATCATGGTTTGAAAGAATCCAAAATAGGGTGTCTAAATTCATGTTGCGTCGATTTTGTAGAAGAAAAGCAAATTCAAAAGCATTCTCCAAAGGGAGATTCTCTGATTCGCAACAGAGGTTTAAGTAGCAGATTAGAAAGAAAGATCGTGAAGGTCAAAAGCAAAAGGAGATTGTCTGCGATTAAGAACCGATGGAGAAGGCGATGAATCAGAAATCATGGATGGATGCGCAGTGATATGGCTAAAGAGGAAAGCGTCTTAAAATTAAGACGCCTGTATTTACAAAAATGCCATTTTGGTCTATATCCATTATATAGTAGTATAGATATATATAGATATATATATATATAGGGGAAGGATCAAATAAAAACAAGATTTATTACGAAAACACGAAAACAAATATTAAAACATCTATAACTTCCTCATACGATAATATTTTTTTAAAAAATTTACACCAAAAGTCTTAAAATTATGTCACCTTTAATTTTGGGAAAAAAATTAAATGTATAAAATTTCGTGATTTTTTTATTATTGCACATGTGCAATAATACGTATTAATTATATTACACGTGTGCAATATTAACAAAAAAACGTGAATTTTTTTTTATTTTTTCCAGAATTAAAGATAACAGAATTATAAGATCTATGGTACAATTTTTTATCAAAAATATTAACGTATGAAAAAGTTATAGAGGTTTTAATATTATTGCACATGTGCAATAATAAATTTTTATTGCACATGTGCAATAATGAAAAAAAATAAAAAAAACGTTGATTTTTTTTTAATTTTCTCCAGAATTAAAGATAACAGAATTATAAGATTTATGGTGCAATTTTATATAAAAAATTTTAACATATGAAAAAAGTTATAAAGGTTTTAATATTATTGCATATGTGCAATAATAATAATAATAAAAATTATTGCACATGTGCAATAATAATTTTAAAAAAAAATTGATTTTTTTTTAATTTTTTCCCAGAACTAAAGATAACATAATTTTAAGGATTTTGGTGCAAATTTTTTATAAAAATATTAACGTATGAAAAAGTTATAGAGGTTTTAATATTTGTTTTCGTGTTTTCGCAATAAAAGTTGTTTTCACATGAACCTTACCATATATATATATATAAATATATATATAGACCGTGTCTAAGTAGTCTAACGGAAAACCTTAGGAAAATTGCACACACGAATACGAAATGCGAACGCTAATATGCACACTATTCC
>JBCNJP010009005.1:0-16178 GCA_039602395.1 Deinandra increscens subsp. villosa
GATCTTTATCTTCACACCATGTGGATAAGTTGAATTGTCCCCAACGTTAATAGCCCATTGGAAATTTTGAATTACGAGAACTGATTATTGATGCGGTTTTTTCGTAACAAATTTTGGAGTTTTAAGAGTTGGTGATACGCAACGCGGAAGAGTGTTGGGGCATTCATTTATTTCTTGAGTGGGTTAGTTGTCACATCCCAACCGACGACAGAATATGTCGGGGCGCAATGATTGTCTAGATGCATGTTGGTACTAGAATTCAGGAGATTATGAGCAGCTCGAATCAGCTCGCAAGCACATCATTGTAAGGATCCTGAATTATATTTCCTGACTAACCATTGCTTTTCCCTTTTTGTTCATTGTTCGCAGGATAACTCGAGCATGGATCACGTGTCCTAAAGACTCGGTCAACTAACAGAAACGTGGACCAAGTGGACTTCAAACGGCTAATTGGAGAACGTGGAGTTAGTTGCTAATTTTTAGGGGATGTTGTTATGATGTAATTCGTATTTAATGGAGCTCTAGGCTTACACACACACACTTTTACGATTACGATTCTCTGCTACACTTAGATTACGAGCTCATTTCCTTTGTACTAAGAACGTTCATTATATAAAAGTTTTAGGAGGCAGGTACTTTGAACCGGCCCCCGAGGTTTTTTGCTAGGCTCCTTGAGGATACTCAAGGATTCCTGGATTTTCCCTCGTTACATCCTCGTGTCAATCTTCGCAATTACATTCTCATCTTTATTTACATCAAACACGCTACCTCACATACGAAGTTTGATCAACTAATTGCTTAGGCAGTTTTTGACCAAAACAATTTGGCGCCCACCGTGGGGCGAACGGTGTTTGAATTCAGTTAAGAGCCTTGATCTTCTTCCCATAATCGATTCTTGAAAATGTCGAGCCAACAAAAAATTACTTCGAAATCTGTTTCATCCACTAAACCGGCTGTCGACACTGGTCTCCCCCCAATGATGAAGAAAGTGACCGACACCGACGCTAAAAGAGTGGAATATCCTACTTTTCAGGGATCTCAAGGTACGTCCACTGACTCTGCTATTTCTAATAACGATCTCTATGTTTTGATCAGGCAAATGAAGTCTCATGTGGATGAGCAAGCCAAAACCAACGAGAAAATGATGAAGGAGATCAGCAATATGGTTATGTTTATACTACCCTTGTTCTAGACTACATAGTATTGCTATCAACAAAGTTAATAAACACTTACGATTAGATGATCAAATCGTTGATTACTATTACTATGTGCCAAAGCTTTTTGCCCTTCTAGTCCAAATCGTATTTTACAATAACAAACACATAATTAACTAACACCCAATCACTAAACATGGATAACCGAAGCCCAATCGAATTTAATACACATGCCTCATCATTTTATTAATATAGTCGAAACACGATATCAATGATCAATCCTGAGTGCGGAATCCAAATGATTGATTGAATCAAGCATGAGAAGCAATAATAAACGATTAATCAACAAAGTTAATAAACACTTACGATTAAATGATCAAATCGTTGATTACTATTACATGTGGCAAAGCCCTTTCCCCTCTAGTCCAAATCCTATTTTACAATAACAAACACATAATTAACTAACACCCAATCACTAAACATGGATAACCGAAGCCCAATCGAATTTAATACACAAGCCTCATCATTTTTCTAATATAGTCGAAACACGATATCAATGATCAATCATGAGTGCGGAATCCAAATGATTGATTGAATCAAGTATGAGAAGCAATAATAAACGATAAATCAACAAAGTTAATAAACACTTACGATTAGATGATCAAATCGTTGATTACTATTACATGTGTCAAAGCCCTTTCCCTCTAGTCCAAATCGTATTTTACAATAACAAACACATAATTAACTAACACCCAATCACTAAACATGGATAACCGAAGCCCAATCGAATTTAATACACAAGCCTTATCATTTTTCTAATATAGTCGAAACACGATATCAATGATCAATCATGAGTGCGGAATCTAAATGATTGATTGAATCAAGTATGAGAAGCAATAATAAACGATTAATCAACAAAGTTAATAAACACTTACGATTAGATGATCAAATCGTTGATTACTATTACATGTGCCAAAGCCCTTTCCCTCTAGTCCAAATCGTATTTTACAATAACAAACACATAATTAACTAACACCCAATCACTAAACATGGATAACCGAAGCCCAACCGAATTTAATACACAAGACTCAACATATTTCAAATGTAGTCGAAACACGATATCATTGATCAATCATGATTGCGGAATCCAAATGATTGATTGAATCAAGCATGAGAAGCAATAATAAACAATTAATCAACAAAGTTAATAAACACTTACGATTAGATGATCAAATCGTTGATTACTATTACATAGTGCCAAAGCTTTTTGCCCTTCTAGTCCAAATCGTATTTTACAATAACAAACACATAATTAACTAACACCCAATCACTAAACATGGATAACCGAAGCCCAATCGAATTTAATACACATGCCTCATCATTTTATTAATATAGTCGAAACACGATATCAATGATCAATCCTCTGTGCGGAATCCAAATGATTGATTGAATCAAGCATGAGAAGCAATAATAAACGATTAATCAACAAAGTTAATAAACACTTACGATTAAATGATCAAATCGTTGATTACTATTACATGTGGCAAAGCCCTTTCCCCTCTAGTCCAAATCCTATTTTACAATAACAAACACATAATTAACTAACACCCAATCACTAAACATGGATAACCGAAGCCCAATCGAATTTAGTACACAAGCCTCATCATTTTTCTAATATAGTCGAAACACGATATCAATGATCAATCATGAGTGCGGAATCCAAATGATTGATTGAATCAAGTATGAGAAGCAATAATAAACGATTAATCAACAAAGTTAATAAACACTTACGATTAAATGATCAAATCGTTGATTACTATTACATGTGGCAAAGCCCTTTCCCCTCTAGTCCAAATCCTATTTTACAATAACAAACACATAATTAACTAACACCCAATCGCTAAACATGGATAACCGAAGCCCAATCGAATTTAATACACAAGCCTCATCATTTTTCTAATATAGTCGAAACACGATATCAATGATCAATCATGAGTGCGGAATCCAAATGATTGATTGAATCAAGTATGAGAAGCAATAATAAACGGTTAATCAACAAAGTTAATAAACACTTACGATTAGATGATCAAATCATTGATTACTATTACATGTGCCAAAGCCCTTTCCCTCTAGTCCAAATCGTATTTTACAATAACAAACACATAATTAACTAACACCCAATCACTAAACATGGATAACCGAAGCCCAACCAAATTTAATACACAAGACTCAACATATTTCAAATGTAGTCGAAACACGATATCATTGATCAATCATGATTGCGGAATCCAAATGATTGATTGAATCAAGCATGAGAAGCAATAATAAACGATTAATCAACAAAGTTAATAAACACTTACGATTAAATGATCAAATCGTTGATTACTATTACATGTGGCAAAACCCTTTCCCCTCTAGTCCAAATCCTATTTTACAATAACAAACACATAATTAACTAACACCCAATCACTAAACATGGATAACCGAAGCCCAATCGAATTTAATACACAAGCCTCATCATTTTTCTAATATAGTCGAAACACGATATCAATGATCAATCATGAGTCCGGAATCCAAATGATTGATTGAATCAAGTATGAGAAGCAATAATAAACGATAAATCAACAAAGTGAATAAACACTTACGATTAGATGATCAAATCGTTGATTACTATTACATGTGCCAAAGCCCTTTCCCTCTAGTCCAAATCGTATTTTATAATAACAAACACATAATTAACTAACACCCAATCACTAAACATGGATAACGAAGCCCAATCGAATTTAATACACAAGCCTTATCATTTTTCTAATATAGTCGAAACACGATATCAATGATCAATCATGAGTGCGGAATCTAAATGATTGATTGAATCAAGTATGAGAAGCAATAATAAACGATTAATCAACAAAGTTAATAAACACTTACGATTAGATGATCAAATCGTTGATTACTATTACATGTGCCAAAGCCCTTTCCCTCTAGTCCAAATCGTATTTTACAATAACAAACACATAATTAACTAACACCCAATCAATAAACATGGATAACCGAAGCCCAACCGAATTTAATACACACGACTCAACATATTTCAAATGTAGTCGAACCACGATATCATTGATCAATCATGATTGCGGAATCCAAATGATTGATTGAATCAAGCATGAGAAGCAATAATAAACAATTAATCAACAAAGTTAATAAACACTTACGATTAGATGATCAAATCGTTGATTACTATACTAGTGCCAAAGTTTTTGCCCTTCTAGTCCAAATCGTATTTTACAATAACAAACACATAATTAACTAACACCCAATCACTAAACCTGGATAACCGAAGCCCAATCGAATTTAATACACATGCCTCATCATTTTATTAATATAGTCGAAACACGATATCAATGATCAATCCTCTGTGCGGAATCCAAATGATTGATTGAATCAAGCATGAGAAGCAATAATAAACGATTAATCAACAAAGTTAATAAACACTTACGATTAAATGATCAAATCGTTGATTACTATTACATGTGGCAAAGCCCTTTCCCCTCTAGTCCAAATCCTATTTTACAATAACAAACACATAATTAACTAACACCCAATCGCTAAACATGGATAACCGAAGCCCAATCGAATTTAGTACACAAGCCTCATCATTTTTCTAATATAGTCGAAACACGATATCAATGATCAATCATGAGTGCGGAATCCAAATGATTGATTGAATCAAGTATGAGAAGCAATAATAAACGATAAATCAACAAAGTTAATAAACACTTACGATTAGATGAACAAATCGTTGATTACTATTACATGTGTCAAAGCCCTTTCCCTCTAGTCCAAATCGTATTTTACAATAACAAACACATAATTAACTAACACCCAATCACTAAACATGGATAACCGAAGCCCAACCGAATTTAATACACAAGACTCAACATTTTTAAAATGTAGTCGAAACACGATATCAATGATCAATCATGAGTGCGGAATCCAAATGATTGATTGAATCAAGCATGAGAAGCAATAATAAACGATTAATCAACAAAGTTAATAAACACTTACGATTAAATGATCAAATCGTTGATTACTATTACATGTGGCAAAGCCCTTTGCCTCTCTAGTCCAAATCCAATTTTACAATAACAAACACATAATTAACTAACACCCAATCACTAAACATGGATAACCGAAGCCCAATCGAATTTAATACACAAGCCTCATCATTTTTCTAATATAGTCGAAACACGATATCAATGATCAATCATGAGTCCGGAATCCAAATGATTGATTGAATCAAGTATGAGAAGCAATAATAAACGATAAATCAACAAAGTTAATAAACACTTACGAATAGATGATCAAATCGTTGATTACTATTACATGTGCCAAAGCCCTTTCCCTCTAGTCTAAATCGTATTTTACAATAACAAACACATAATTAACTATGTGACATCCGAGAATTTCAAGGTTTACTTCCGTTAGACAATCTCCGTTAGTTACGTTATAAGTATTAACTTAGTAACTAATGCTTAACTAGGCCGAATACGTCCACGTCCTTTGGTTGATCACCGAACCCGTCCATATGTGCTATGTGTTCATTTATTAATGTCATTGTGTGCAATGTGAATTAAACGCATGATTTAATATTATGAATAGCAAGACAAATTGTAAATCCTTGATTATGTGAAAATTGCCTAAGTTGTGCAGCCAGCGAAACTACCGGGCGAAACTGTAGTGTCGCCCGGTAGCCAGCTAAGCTAATCAATTAAAACGCGACCAGAGCCAGTTTCGCCTGGCCAGCGAAACTGCCAGCGAAACTAGCCTCTGATATAAATAATCTTAATAAACCCTAGTTCTCCCATTTTGGCTCATTTACACAAAAACACACACACTCTCCTGAAACTTCTGGACCAGCTGATTCCAGCCGAGAACCACCAAGGATCAGCTATCATTCCGAGTTGTGAAGATCATCCATCGATCCTAGATCAACCGTGAGTCCCAAAACCACCATTTTTATGCTTTTCTATGTGTTTCTTCATAAAGCATGCCTAAATCTCTGTGTTACCGTTAGATCTTCTGTAGAAATGCTTAGGAATGCTAGATCTATCATAAAGTTTGGAACTTTACGTTTGAAATCCAACCATGATAGAGATTTATGCTATTTAGGTCACTTTAGGGTTTTAAATGTATTTTGGTGATTTGATGATGAAAATGCATGAATAAGGTGTTAAAACTTGTTGTTTGATGTTGGTAAATGCCTATGTATGCTAAACAATGAATTGCATGAAGTATGGAAGCTGTTAGAGTGATTTTTAGGCTGATCCGTAAGTTTTTCGCGACCAGCGAAACTGACATGTTCTTTGGGCGAAACTATACAGCGAAACTGTATAGATCTCCCTCCAGCGAAACTGTGCTGGCGAAACTATAGTGTCGCCCGCGAAACTGACCAGACCTGCTCGAACGAAACTACCGAGCGAAATTCCCTGAACGAAAGTTCAAACCAGTTTCGGGCGAAACTAGGCTAGCGAAACTGTGCCAACAGTTTCGAGCGAAACTAGCCTAGCGAAACTGTGTCATCGGTTATTGCCTAGCGAAAGTGCTGCCCGTGCACACAGCGAAACTGACTAGCGAAACTGCTAGCGAAATTGAGACCAGAATCTAAACTTGTGCAATTTGCTTGAATGTTATGCCATGACTTACATGATTATGGCCATGATGATACATGCTTTGATTTCTGATGTATATGAACCCTTGTTTATGATCAACCATCGGTGTCGTGTGTCTGTATGTCGAGTCATAGTTCCAACGTGCTATGTTATGGGCCATAGTGACGTTAAGTAAAGATTAGACACAAAACTAATACTTAAGACCTAAACGTGTTCATAGGTCTTCATTAAGCAAACTTGGATATTATAGCAAGTGTAGCAGTGCAACCCAAGGCGAGTGTCACTAACCCGATTTCCGTGAACCCGTTTGGGTCACACCGAATAACCAACTGAAAAACAATGCTGACAACCTCGAGAGTGCTAGGCACCTCCCTGATAAACTTGAAAACTTGGAGTGCTCGGCACCCACTTGATGAACTTGAAGTGCTTTATGGGAAGCACTTGTGAATTACTTAAACAACCATTTCTAAAACGAAACTGAAAACACTTTTGGAGATTCATGAGAATCCGGTAAACCGTTTTAATATGGCTAGTGTAGGTTAAAGTCTAAACCACATGATATCACATGATTTCTAAGGATGCCTTGAAAACTTAAAAGTCCTCAACTAAATTGTACCATTAATTGTAAAGCGAGGGGATGTTGGGTAGATCTACTGGAGTTTGACAAACTCCGCCCCGTGGCACGGGGAGTGCACAGAGGTACAATATCAGCCTATCTGACCGTGATCCCGAGAGGATACGGGGGAGGCAAAACCGCGATGACGTAGGTCCGCAGTACTGATGGCACGGCCACTACAATAATTTATGGTCAGCTTTGGTACAAACTTCCTTAGTGCATGGAACAACGGATTAGCTACCCGCGATATCGGTTGAGCACTTTAACTATACAAAACTAAACCACGATACTATAATTTTGGTCATTACAAAGCATTGCTTTTAGAAAATAAATATTACTTAAAGTATATGTTGATACGTTTATGATTATGAGACCGGGCCACTGCGTGACAAGCCCACTGTGAACTCACCAACCGTTAGGTTGACACTTGCGTGGTTTAAACTTTTGCAGATCGCTGAAGAGTATCCGGAGCAGGTTGACATGGCACAAGAAGATGTTTATTTTTATTTAAACTAAACTTGGGAATTTAAAACAATGTTTATGTAAAGCACGTGGTTAGTGCTAAAGATAATGTTTTCCGCTGCGTACTGTTAACTGTTTTATTATTAATGTTTGGACTTTACTCTGATTCGTTTAGTATTTGTAACTAATGGTTGTGATCCTGGTTTGCTCGCACCCCTTAACGGCATAAACTCCGTTAGTGGTTAATATGGGGGTGTGACAGATTGGTATCAGAGCCATGAGTTGCAGAGATCTGGAATCAATTTTGAAAAACGATTTGGAAACTGCAACTTGAAACCTTAGTTACAAACGAACAAACAAATTCCCAAAACCAAAATAATTACGTGCCAACCTGGGATACTCGCTCTGCTGTGTAAGTAAAAGCTTAGTACGTATGTATATATCTATTACTATATATAATACATATTGCTCAACAGGGCAATTTAGTCATAAAATTTCCTTAATCTTAAGACGCGTACAAAAGTTTAAGCATCATGTACAAGTCTGTTAAGCATAGAAATGAAACCCTAAATCATTTACCGTTCAAAAAAGGAGGGACATTCTTGACATTAACCATGAATCCCCATCGTTGGTTGCAGCTCACCTCGATCGTTCCATAGGCCTTCGATTAACCCGCTCCTCTATCCCTTTCATTGGCCACCGTCCCTCCCCTCGATACAATCTTCAGCCGTATTCAGGCTTTAGCAGTCCATTCATTGCTTCAGCTCTCTCTCTTCCTTCAGCGTGCTCCTCTCTCCCCATCGATTGGATATGAAATCGGCACTCCCCCTTGATTGGGCAATCTCCGCCATCGATTGGGTATGAAATCGATTCTCCTTCGTTTCCTCTCTCGCTACGAAGCTCGAATAAGCTCAGATGGGAAGTGATTTCTCTTGGTTGAAGCTCAGACCGGAAGTTCTACTGTCACTGGTTTTCATCGCACATATTTTTTATGACAGAGAGATCTTCATCTCTGGGTACTTGGTTCTAAAATTTCATGTTTTTTTTTGTTAAATTCTTACTTTGTTTCACAACAATCATTCACCTAAAATCGCTTTAAACTTCCAAACCCGGTAAGAATCCGATTTCAGCAAGATAAGTTTTGTTTAAATTTGTATGGAGGTAGCGTGTGGCAGATGGTGGCTTGTACGCTCCAGTAGACCTGGTGCTTGTTCTGTTGCCGATGTTTGATGAAGCATGAATGAAGGTATACTTGATCACTTTTATTTAAAATATGGGCTTTCTTCTATTGAATTTTGTAAATTGTTGTCATCTAAAGCATGTTACTTGAGTGTATGCCAAAATCTGTCACATTTGGTTGTGTGGTTAATGTAGAATGAAAATGATCGTGGGAACTTTAGGCAAATTGATGAGAGCATTTACCTTCTCACAATTGTATGATTATTTTAGAAGTTGGAGAATATAATTGCCCCAAAATCCAAATCTCACTTTGATTGTTTCACTCATTTGTGTGCTCAAAAGAAGAAATGTATATCATTTTCAGGTTGATCCAGTGGTAGTTTTGGGAAATGTTCAATGTTCAAGGTTCCAGAATTCTTAAAAGGAAAATCAATGTTGACCAGGTATGCAAAACTTTTTAATACTTTTTCATGGCTCTGGTGGCTTATATCTAAAGATTTTAGTTGTTTCATGATGTTATTGCACCTGTCTTCTAAAATTAAAAGTCTGAGTTGTTGTATTAGAAGTCGTAGAAAAGGTCTTATCATCCTCTCATTGCAGTTTAGGTGCATTCTAATTGATCTAAAGCTCATCACATTTTGTCAGTGAAACCATAAAGTTCTCAAAAGAAATTCAGGTATCAAAATGAATAACTTGATATATTTTTTGTTGAGGAATAACTTGTGAATACTAAAAATGTCATTATACAAATATATGATATAATTACAGTGTTTTAAAAGAACTTTAATATGGATAAAACCTCTCTAAAAATTCTGTTTGTTTTCCACTCTATAAACTGTTTATGCAAGGACCTCTATCTCAATCGGTACTCATATTCTTCGATTCTTATTTTGTAGGTTGCAAGAATGATTTTCGCATTTGTTTTTGTTGGGACAGAGGTAGCCATTGTCTAGACTACATTGCAGGTTAACTGGTTCTTGTCTTCTTTGTTTCCCTTTCGTATGTTGCAAAGATCAAAATTACCAATCTAGGTCAAAAATAGCAATCAAATTAGGGATTTATAGAATACTTGTTGGAATGGTATTTGAATTTCTGGATCTAATTACAATCACTATCACTAAACAAGCTGATAGACGTGAAGCAAGGTGTGAATACAAACGGAAATAGTGTTCTCTACTTGGTATTCGAGTAGATGAAGACTGATTTGAGGAAATTCATCAGATCCAATCGCCAAACTGGTGATCATATTCCACCCCAAATCATCAAGTTACAGTTTCTTCATTAGTCATCTTTCAAAACATTGACCCCACTTTGCTGTTCTTCATATTTATTGACATTATTTTTTGAACCTTTTGTAGAGCTTGATGTACATATGCAAGGGGATTGGTTTTTGTCATGGGCCATGGTGTATTCCACATCTACGCTTGATGTACCGCTTGTTCTGCAGGTAAATTCATAAGTCTTTTAGTATAATTTTTTTATAATCTTTAGTTTAATGATTATTGAGTTGATACTGATGGGTCCAATATAGTAGTTTTCAATTCCAAAACCACAAATAGTGGAGTTAATTGAATTTTTATCAATTATGAAGGACATCTAAAGAAGATTAAGTAAGTGTATTCAGTGGTAGGCTTGAAGACATCAAAAGTTATATACTTTTGACCCAAAAATACATAAAGATCGAAATATTTTTCATTGGGATATAAGAAAATGTATGGTTCATGCTACATTTTTTCTTACACATTAATGAAAGATTGCAAATCTTTCTTTACTAATCATTCTTGTTTTAGAAACACCCCACCCTATGCGTTTGAAGCTATTAATTACCCTGCCTTAATCAAGTGCATTTGTGTCAATTCTTAAATTATATTTAACTGTTTCTTGATGGCCGCTGCTGAGGAGGTATTTATTTTGCGACTACTGTTACTTTATTGACTTCAACTATCCTATAGTGTTGTAGGAGGATTACACTGTAAATTGAAAAGGGATAGGAAGCACAAGAAGAAGTTTGAAAATAAATATTCAAGAATTGGAGATCACTTACAATACTCATGTTAGTTTTGATTATTCTCTCACAAAATTAATGTGAAGTTTATACTAATTTTTTTTATCTGCAGGTTTCCGAGGCTCTTGCACGTGCAGGGCTCGAGGCTTCTAACCTCATTGTTGGTTTAGATTTCACTAAAAGCAATGAGTGGACAGGTAATTTTGTTATCCTCAATGTTTTTCCTTCAAATTTGATCATTGTATATGAAACATGTTTAACATTGGATCGTGTAAAGAGGATCAAGATCCTTTCACAGGAAAAGCTTGCATCATATTGGAGATGGTTTTGATCCCTAAGATTGTTTTTATGGTTTAAGGTTTGAGTCGGTTGGAGATTTTTTAGAGTGGTTATACCAGAAGAAATGTATTAGTATGGTGGACCCTAGAGCTATAAAACAAGCTGAAAGAATAAATTCTTTCAGTTCACCTGTTCTACAATACGGCGGTGGTTCATTTTCTCCTTAAATGCCAGCTACCCAAGGTATTAACTAGCTTTATGTGATGTTATAGTTCATATTGTTACATGAAGAGTTTTTTTTTTGTCATGCTTTACAAGCTCACGTCGTATTGGTTGATGAAGATCAGTTTATGTTTTTTCAGTTGTGGCATTTATGCAGGTTGATTTTAACTTCTTCTTATTACAATTGTGTTTATTAGACATCATTAGGGTGGACAGGGGTTTATAATAAAAATACATAAAATTTGGCCCTTAAATTGACATTCAAGTGTTTGATGAATAGTTCGTGATATCACCATACAAATTGACATTCAAGTGTTTGATATCATGTATGTTTTAAATTACAGGATGCACATGTATCATTTTCTCTATCCTAGAATATGAAGGAGCTGCATAAATAGTATCACCGTCTCTAAATCCAACGTGTTATTGTCTTCTATTCCTAAATTCTCAAATAAATGGATCAAAACTGTCATGACGATCAAGTTGGCTGATTCAGAATCAGCAGGTAAGTTTTAAAGATAACTATTTATAATTCTTTTGAATCTCTCTTTTCGTCTAACATAGTTACTCAAAATGTTGATGAAAATTGATGGTCAAATTTTGATGGGTGCTTAAATTTATGTTCTTCAATATGCTCAGGTTGCAATCATCTCAATTTGCAACACATTTGGTACTTTGGTGCAAAAATATGATAAGTTTCAGACTACATAGTTTTAAAAAAAGATTAAATTAAAACACAAGAAAGTTAACTCTTCCTTTTTTTTTACCAACCATTTATTGAAACTAATGACATTGATTCAGAACACACTCATACTTAGATTGGATAACATGTGAAAACGGGTCAACTCAAATAAGTGTGGGCAACACCTTTTCACCTTTCTTAATTCTACAAATGCTCGGTGGGTTAAATATGATTTAAAAAATATATAACTATTTGATTTCCAGCTTGAACTATCTAACCCATTTCCTTTATTAGTTGACTTTGACTACTTTACATGTTTGATCAGTAATTGGCGGATTGTAACCGAGGCAAAATCCTCACCTATCAAGATTCTGAAGATATTAACAGTGACTGTGACTGGTGACACTGAGAAAGAGGGATTCTCCGAAAGACTGAAAGAATGGTTAATCGGATGGTAGGCATGAAGCTCATCCATGCCAAGGTCTATTCAAGTTCCCACCTTTTCTGCACTTTCCAACTTGGTTCTTTCTAAAGTAAAACTTGAGAAATTAATTTTAAGGTGTGTCATCTAACAGCTTTTTATGTAGCTCAAAGCTTCTGTCTTTTTATAAAAACAACTTCAGTTTCATTTTCATTTCTTTTGTTGTTTCAGAATTTATTGTCCACGCTCAATGGGTTTTTAGGTGGTTCATAACGAACTTTAATGTCCACGTTCAATGGGTTTTTAGGTGGTTCTTTCTCTGCTTTTGGGGATATACGACATCATTTCTATTTATTTCTACCTTTGTGAAAATATAAATGCTAATAACTTTTGACATCATCCGGAATTCCAGATTGGACTATGATATGGAACTAAGGATAGTCCAAATCCATTTAGGAGTTCTGATGTTGTCAGCATGGCTCCTGTACATCAGAGCAGCTTGATTTAGCTGAAGGAAAAATGAAAGAGGTATAAACCACTTCTATTTCACTATTCTCTACATGGGTTTGAATTCAAAACAAAAAAAATCATCTGATCATAGACAGCTCTTAATCCTAATAATCACTCCTAACCTAACATGCACAAAATCAATAAACTGTTATGCCTATTATATGTTTATTGTGATTTCCATTGCTCTACTTCTTACTGTTAGTTGCTCTCTAAACATTTTATATGCCTTGCTTATGTTGAGGTCAGTTGAAGTTTATCGTAGACACATTGTTGATTTTTTCTTTATGTTGTTCGATTAGCTTGTTTTCTAGGGTTTTAGTGATAGATGCTGCCTGAAAATGAATAAGAGATATCAAGAACTAGATCTCCGACTATAAAAACCTATTTGCATGTTTATCTCACCTTGTCGACTAATTAGATCTCCGACTACAAAACCTATTTCTCTGATCTCTGATTAGCCATGCATCATTGTAAGATCATGCGTTGGTTTTTTTCATCTCCATGTGTCGTCGTGAGATCATGCGTTAGAACCATTTAGAAGGTTTTGGTGCATTTGGAATTCTGAGCACACTGGAACATATTTGGCATTTCAACGAACGTCAAAATTACTATGTTTAATGTATATCGCTGAAATTTTAGACCCACAATGGGAAGCACTGGTCCAAAGTAAGTGGTTACTGGGTTTTCACTGGTGGTATGCTTGGCGCGAAGGTGGTTGATGTGAATTTATTTTGATTATTGCAGAGCTAATGAAGCCAATACCGCATTGGTTGATGTTGACTCATCATCAAGAAAGCCCCAAGAATGGTTGAAGTGATATTCGGGTGGTATGCTTGGCACAAAGGTATACACAATTCCGTCCAGTTATCTTGTGTCGTTTCAGATAAAATAATCAACGTAATCTGTAGCACTAATTCGTAACATAAAAATAAAACTATAGATAATATGAAAGCTGCATATAATATGGACTTATGAAGTTAGAGTCATTGATAGGTGTTTAGTACACATTAAGCAACTTATTTTACCTGTTTTGACAAAAACTCTCAAGGTAATCATATTGACGAAAAAGGCTTGCATCTTTGCTAGAAAAGGTAATCATGTTGATGAAAATGCATCTTTGCAAAATATTATTAAGAACCCCCTCACATGACTTCACTTCATGTGGCAACTGTTTGTCAACTTTAAGCTTTTGAAAACCTGTTTGGCTAGGGACTGATTGTATTTATAAACCCGTCATAACTTGACTTCATGAGGCTACTGTTTGTCAACTTTAAGCTTTTGAAAACCTGTATGGCCACCTTTTAATAGGGCTTTGTTCTTCTACTTTGACCCGTTAAGAGGTGAAGCATAACCCGAATCGACCTATTAATAAGTTAATAGAAAGAAATTGGTACCTCTGTTATTATTATTGAGTTTTGAGATTGTCAAATATCTTGCAGATAGTTGGACCTGTCTAAACATTCCAAGGGAACACAGTTCACTAAGTGGGTTCAATTGGTCATCGGGGATCGAAACACTCCCCGTAAGCAACCCTTTATGTGGCCTGGCATGTATACTTCTATCACCTATATCAAACACTGTAAAGATTGCACCCATTGGTTAAGACACCTTTATCAAGTCAACATTGGGCTTTGACCAACAACAATCACATTCTTTTCCGAGCAGCCTTCTTAGGTATGAACATATTGTTAGCGCAAAACTTTTACAACAAGGTTGAAGCTCACTCTTTGTACATATATGCTGATAACATTAATGATTAAGGTCAAGAGTACCCTGTCCTGTTTTGACTGACCTTATTTTGCCACATTTATCGTGCCTTTTACTTGTGAATCTAACAATGGTATTTTTCATAGCTACCCTTTGTTCTAATTACAGTGTACAACGTTTTGGATTATGTAGCAAGATACATTCCTTTAATCAAATGTATTAAGATTGAGTCTCAAGTGGCTAATGTAGCAAAAAAATGATATAATTAATGTTATGAAGTGTATCATTTTAATACACAAATGTGAATTTTATTTACTTTTTACTTTTTCCAACACTACAGTCTACGGTTTGGTGGCTTCTTGGTATGCTTTTTGTATGTTATTTTCCTTCTAATTCTTGATATTTCAAACTATAGTTGCATTTTGTTAATTAACTAGACTTTCTTTTTGCACGTTGCGTTGGTACCACTCGGTAAACAAAACAATTTAAATTCGTAGAGTGCGACATAAATATATAAAAGTCCATAGCAATGATAAACAAAAATAGTAGAAAAATGGAGAAAAAAACCCCGATATGTAAACACATCGATGTGAAATTAAAACCAAGAAAAAAAATAAAAAGAAGAAAATAATTGAAAAGATATTGAAAAATTAACAATCAGAAGTCATACGCTTCAAAGAAAAACCTATGACCTAAATCTTATGTTACACGTCTATACTCTAAAGTCAAAACTAACGGACATATAATATAATAAATCACGACAAAGTTGACAGAATAATAGAAAACAAGTATCGCGTTGGTTGATTGTCATCGATGCCGCATCACGCTGGTTTCCCCCTATTCCCTTGTCATTGATTTTTTTTATTAATATATAGTTATTAACCTCATAGGCTTATGACATAAGTTGAAACATTAAAAAAAGTAAACCAATAAACACAATAAATTGCTATATGATATTATACGAATAAGAAAACTAATAGAAGACACATGGCAGACTCATGACATATACAGACTCCACTGATACTACGAATGAGAAAGTAACAACCATACTATACAATATAACATTAGAGAATTGATAAATTAACAAAAAAGTAACACGTTTGTTGATTGTCGCACCGCATCGTGCTAACAAAAACAAATACCGCGTTATCAATTGTCGCGTTGTCGCAACCCACGGACAGGAAGATCAAATGTGAACAGCCCTTAGCGTGCGAACGGTGCGAACACGCAAACAGAAGACAAATAACACGTTATAAACTATCGCCGCCGCAA
>JBCNJP010009006.1:0-12676 GCA_039602395.1 Deinandra increscens subsp. villosa
ACACATCAATGGGTTTAGATGAAGTTTATTTGCCAGTTAGAACTAATTTGTTAATTCGTGATCCTCTTCCCACTTTAAAAACAGCTTTTTCAATAATTTCTAGGAAAGAGTCTCATAGAGCTGGCAACAACAGTTCTAAAGGGCAAAATGTTGGTTTTGTGTCTAAAAACAATCCTTTCTCTGAAAATACTCGACGACCTAATAGAGGTCCTAACACTAACCTAAAGTGTACTCATTGTAATAAAATTGGACACCTGGTGGATAGATGTTATGAGCTGATAGGATATCCACCAGGAATGAGACCAAGAAATAGTAAGTGGAATCAAGGGTCAAGGCAGGGAGCATCTAATAGTTCCATGTCTAATACTGATTCTACTATTGGAACTTCATCTTCTGTCCCTGTTTTAAGTTCTGATCAAGTGTGCAGATTGTTAAAACTACTTGATGAAAAATCTGGAGATGTGTCTCAAAGTAATATAGGAGGTAGTTTTATTTTGGGAAACTCTAGTAATTCTGTTTATGTGTTTGGGTCTGGAGTTGAAAGGGCTGGTTGGGTTATTGACTCTGGTGCAAATCAACACATGGTTGTTTCATATAAAAACTTAATAAATTCTGTAAATGTATCTGAGTTTGGTATAAAGATTAAGCATCCAAATGGGTCCTTTGCTAATGTCACTAAAATTGAAAATTATCAGTTATCTGAAAAGGTTGTTTTACATGATGTGTTTGTTGTGCCAGACTATTTTGTAAATCTTATCTCTGTTCATAAATTAGCAAAGGAAAATAAGCTTAGGTCTGTGTTTGATGAGCATTCTTGCTACCTTCAGGATTTGTGTTCAAACCAGATAATAATGACTGGTAAACAAGTAGATGGCTTGTATATGTATGGTGATGTTCCTTTATGTTCTGAGGTGTGTTTTAATTCTAGTACTGTTGCTGATATGTGGCATAAGAGGCTAGGACATCCAGTTGATCCTGTGTTGAAAGTTTTGCAAAATGAGTTAAAAATTAAAACTTTTGAGACTACTTCACTATGTGAGATTTGTCATAAGTCCAAACAGCACAGGGAACCCTTTCCTCTTAGTTCTACTAAGTCTTATTGTGTAGGAGACTTAGTTCATCTAGATGTTTGGGGTCCTTATAAAATCACTAGTTCAGAAGGCTATAAATATTTTCTAACAGTGGTTGATGATTTTAGTAGGGCTGTTTGGGTTTATCTGTTAACTAATAAGGGTGAAGTTGGTCAGTGTATTGAAAGTTTCCATAGTCTGGTTAAAACTCAATTTGGAAAATCTATTAAGGTTTTTAGAAGTGATAATGGATCAGAATTTGTTAATACACATATGAAAACCTTTATGACTAAAAATGGAATTATTCACCAAACATCTTGTGTGCATACACCTCAACAGAATGGTATTGTTGAGAGGAAACACAGACATGTGCTGAATGTTGCTAGGACTCTTTTGTTTCAATATGGTATTCCTTTGATTTTTTGGCATGAGTGTGTTTTAACTGCCACTTATTTGATTAACAGGCTTCCCTCTTCTGTTCTTAATGGCCGGTCCCCGTTTGAAGTTATGTTTAAATGCAAACCTCCTCTAAATCACTTGAGAGTTTTTGGATGTCTTTGTTTTGCCGTTGTTTTAAACTCTTCTGATAAGTTTCAAATTCAAGCTAAAAAGTGTGTGTTTTTTGGTTATTCAAACGAGAAAAAGGGTTATAAGTTGTGGAGTTTGGAAAGAAATATTATTTTTTACTCAAGAGATGTCAGATTTTATGAATCTGTTTTTCCGTTTAAAACAAATACAATGTCCTCTGATGTTTTGGCTCCTGACTTTGATTCTGCCGATTGGATGAATTTTTTTGATTCACCTAATAATGATCCAAAACACTCAAGTGACAATCCCGATGATGAAGGGGAGGTCACTAGTGACTCAAGTGTTCCTGGTCATGATTCTAGTGATACACAGACAACAGAAGTGGATACTTTGGTCCCTTTTTTGTCTAGTGACGGCACTAGTAATTATGGTCCAGTTGAACTTGAGGATGATATTCATCCATCCTCTGAGGGTACTACAGTAACTCGTACTAGATTTTCCAGGCCTGTTAAAACTCCCTCAAATCTTAAAGATTATGTGGTGGGGGGGAGTATATATGGTCTTGAAGATGTAGTGAGTTACTCTAGTTTGTCTAAAGAAATTTTTGTTTTATTTCTTCTTTAAACAAGTCTGTTGAACCAAAACATTTTTATGAAGCTCAACATGATAAAAACTGGGTGAATGCCATGAATGAAGAGATGGAAGCGTTATATAGAAATAATACTTGGACCTTGGTTGATCTTCCAAAGGGTAGAAAACCTATTGGTTGTAAGTGGGTGTTCAAAATTAAATATAAGGCGTCAGGGGAAATAGATAGATATAAGGCTAGGTTAGTTGCAAAGGGCTATAGTCAGAAAGAAGGTATTGACTTTGATGAAACTTTCTCTCCTGTGGTTAAACTTGTAACTATTAGATGAGTTTTGAATCTTGCTGTTTTGAATGATTGGCCTCTATTTCAATTGGATATTAATAATGCATTTTTGTATGGGAATTTAAGGGAAGAAGTGTATATGTCATTACCTGAAGGTTTTTTTTCCTAAGTCTGAAACTAAAGTGTGTAGATTGAATAAATCCTTATATGGGCTGAAACAGGCCCCAAGGATGTGGAATGAAAAGTTAGTTTCTACGTTAGTTGATTCTGGTTTTAGTCAAAGTAAAAGTGATTATTCTTTGTTTTATAAACATGATAAAATTGGAGTTACAATTTTGCTTGTCTATGTGGATGATATTATCATTACTGGTAGTAATCTTGATAGTATAAATCAACTTAAACGTGATTTGCAGTCTAAGTTTAAAATCAAAGACTTAGGTGACTTAAAGTATTTTTTAGGTTTTGAAGTTATTAGAACTTCTAAAGGGTTATGCTTGTCACAAAGGAAATATTGTTTGAAGTTATTGGCTGAGTTTGGTTTAACTGGGGCTAAGCCGTAGTGATGTTACTGGGTTTCAGAAACTAATTGGTAAACTCATTTATCTTTCACATACAAGGCCTGACATTTCCTATTCCGTTCAGTTTCTGAGTCAGTTTATGCATAGTCCTAAAAAATCACACTTAAGTGTTGCTCTTAGACTGTTGAGATACTTGAAATCTGCCCCAGGTAAAGGTATTATGTTTAGTAAAAATAATACTTGTGTTTTAAGTGTGTATTCAGATTCTGATTGGGGAAAATGTTTAACGACTAGAAAATCTGTAACTGGTTTTTGTGTGTTCTTTGGTAACTCTTTGTTGTCTTGGAAATCTAAGAAACAAAGTACTATTGCTAGATCTTCAGCAGAAGCTGAGTTTAGGGCTATGGGTACTGCTGTTTGTGAACTTATGTGGATTACAAACATTTTTAAGGAGTTAAGTGTTAAGTTTGATTTGCCTGTTGTTGTTTACTGTGATAATAAAGCTGCTATATCTATGACTGCTAATCCGGTGTTTCATGAGAAAACTAAACACTTTGAGATAGATTTATTTTTCATAAGGGAAAAAATTATTTCTGGGTTGATTAAGGTTCATAAGATCAAAACTGATGATCAGGTTGCTGATCTTTTTACTAAAGGAGTTTTAGCATCTCAACATGTTATCCTTTGTAAGAAGTTAAACATGTTTGATCCGTTTGCCATTTGAATTAAGGGGGCGTGTTAAAAGTATTTGTAGTTGTAGTTGTAATTCAAATGTGCATTCTAACTTAGTTGTTTTTTTTGTTTTTTTTTTTGTATATGGGCTGGAGACGACTCGGGACTCTTGCTGGACTTATTATGAAGACTTGGGCTTGGAGCTAGCTGGGCTTAAGGAGCTGGAGAAGTGTTCGGGTTCGGGTCAAGACCCGATGGTTTACGGGTGCTTCTTGGATACTACTTAAGGGTTGCTGCTAGGGTTGAGAATTCATACGAGTAGTCGTCTTCGTCGTTTCTCTTTTGAGAGCTCTGCTAGGGTTTCTTGTTCGATTGTCGATCTCCACTCGTTTCATCTCATTCTTGGTTTAAGATCATCACAAAGATGATCTGATAGTCTTTTGTGTCTTTGTTCAGTTTGTATTTCTCTGATTTGGTGTAGTTGTGTAACTCCTGGTTGTTGTATAATCTTTGTAAGACTGGAGAGTTTTAGTTCTTTCATTCTTCGGATCTGTTAACTTCACAGTTTATGTTTACATAGCTATATTCTAACAATTAGCATTAAGGGGGAGTGGTACCTGATGTAATCGAGAGGGCTATACCCGAGGGTATACCGCTACCCACCCACCACCCCCCCCCCCCCAAACTGTCTTTCTCCTTTCAGTTTTTAGAAATTAGCATATTTGAAGTTTAACTTTGAAAACTAATAGTTTCTTAGATGTAATTGTTAAATGTGTAATAGTTTGGGGTCTCATATTGACTTGTGTTAATTTTCACCTTAAGTTTATAAAAAGAAATATCAAGAATACAATCGAATGAAACACATCAGCCCAAGGTCTATGAGAATATGGTGGGTGTAGGGCTAATAGGAAGTACTTGGAAAAAAAACATACAAAAGTTAAATTACTAAACAATAAAATAAATCATCAATAAATAATCAAAACATCATTGAAAACATGACAAATAACTAAAATATTAACTAATTATGATTATGATAGGGATAGAAACAATAAAACATTTCTTAAGGTATTAGTAACTTTATCAATGGAAAATTAACAAAAATCTTGGAACCAATTAAAATCAGTTGAAGCAGATAAGAGCGGAGAGAAATTTGAATAATCTCATAGTTTAATTTTGAAATCAAAACCTCGGGTAACACGTTGAATAATTAAAATGAGAGAACTCTCAAAATTATATTAACGGTTATCTTATCAATTTATCTTAGAAAATCTAGAATTAATATTAAAAATTAATTAATTATAAATTGTCTAATTAGGTTTTTTTTTTTTTTTTTGAATTTCTAAGATATCTAATGATAAGTTTACGAAGAAAACCTACAATCTCTCATATACATAAACGAAATACAAAACAGAAATTTTTTTTTTTTGAACAACAAATTTATTAACACAAAAAAACAGCCCTTAGAAACGAGCTAAGGTAAAAAATTTAAGAACCAATAGTTTGGAACAATGTTTTTCTCTTCCCCTGTTTAATTAATCATCCAAACCTTAAATAGAAAAGCTAAACATGAATCACAACTACAGTTTCTAATGAGCAGAAAATGAGAACATGCATAAAATTGTAAATCATGGGGAAAAACATGCAACATGCATCACGTGGGTTGTTGCCAATGACTTGCTCAACAAGTAGGTTAAAAAACAATCTTAACCATTAGACCTTAACCTAAATAAAGATTTAACGTTCAAAGTTTTTCTGCATAGAATTAAATAGAGAAAAAAATGTCATTAAACCAAGAGTTCACAACTACAATAAAACACACAAAATAAAATAAAAAATTCTTAAAAGTAAGTATAAAAAAGTCTTAAACATAGGTGTAAACTTGAAACCAAGAGTTCACAACCAAATAAGCGTCTTTGCCTTATGGGTGGGCGCTGAAGTTGATTGAGTTGAAGTTGGGTGATGTTGTGCAATACGCGAAAAACCCTAATGAGATTGAGAAGCTAAGCCTTTAGCGCCTCTTTTATTTGGTTGGGTTATAAAAATAGTTATACATATTTATAATATAAACTATATTTTGTTTTTAGTAACTTGAAATTCTGAATAAAACGAATAAATTCTTTAAAAAAAAAATTAACTACATCCAATATCCGAACTTCCAATTTTGATATGATTAGAATCCGATCTGAAATCCAAATTTAAAATTCGGTTCGATTTACTTGATTTCGGATATGATTTGGTTTTTTTTTTTATTTAGAACTAGTTTTTTATCCCAGTGTGTTACACGGGTTAATTCAAAATTTTGTTGTGATGTCAAGTATTTCTTTTATTAATTAAACTATGACCAAACTTTTTGTTTATTATATAGTATAGAGTATAGATAGATATATATAGATGTAACTTAATAAACTATATTATATATTAAATTAAGTAATTAAATAATTGGTTATTAAATAATTTAGAAGACAATAAATAAATAGTGGATATATGTATCCAAAATTAGAAGATCCGCTAAAATAAATAAATAGTGGATATATATATCCAAAATTAGAAGATTCGCTTGTGAATGTTTATTGGCGGGAAAATTTATTAAGGATGAATGTGGTGGTGCCACATGGTAAATTATGATGCCAAAAACTTTTCTTTTATTATATATATAGAATAGATATATGTATCCAAAATTAGAAGATCCGCTAAAATAAATAAATAGTGGATATATATATCCAAAATTAGAAGATTCGCTTGTGAATGTTTATTGGCGGGAAAAATTATTAAGGATGAATGTGGTGGTGCCACATGGTAAATTATGATGCCAAAAACTTTTCTTTTATTATATATATATATAGAAGAATAGATATATGTATCCAAAATTAGAAGATCCGCTAAAATAAATAAATAGTGGATATATATATCCAAAATTAGAAGATTCGCTTGTGAATGTTTATTGGCGGGAAAAATTATTAAGGATGAATGTGGTGGTGCCACATGGTAAATTATGATGCCAAAAACTTTTCTTTTATTATATATAATAATAATAATAATAATAATAATAATAATAATAATATAGAATAGATATAGATTCCGTTAACTTCCACAGCTTTGCGAAGTTAAAGAATTTAGAAACCAGGGGAATTATCAAAGTTGGCGTTGACGTTGACGTGATCAAAATATCTGGAATTAAGTCATTAACAGCTATTTGATCCAAAATTTATTCAATTTTATCCTATATATTATAAAAAAATCTAATATTCCAATATTTCACAAGCCGGCTTTTACAAAAACAAGGAAAGTTACTTAAAAACAATGTGATGAGAACTTTGGAACCTAACTTTTGTTACTGTATGTGTATGATCTAATAATCTGATAGAAATATGAAATGATAAGACATATACATTAGGTGTGATTTTAAAAAGTATTTTATAGTTTTAGTATAGAATACTCTTATCTTATCTTTAATCCTAATAAAGCACTAAAATGGTTGCCACATGTCTTATTTCTAAAATGTCCACATAAGCATTGCCACATGTCAAAATCACATTCAAGCATCAATTTATTAGATTATCAGTTAAGTATAATTACCAATTTTATCAATACTAAATTTCTATTTAATTTTTTTTTGACAAACTTAATGTGAATTTGATAAATTTACTCAATTATTTGATTAATTTAATAATACTAATCCACCACAATTTATCAAACTTAATGAATTTGATTATTTTAACCGTGTTTTCTTTTTTTATATGTACCTTAATATTATGAACTCAACCCGTGTAATACACGGGTTACTAATCTAGTAATACTAATAAAACAATAAAAAAAATTTCACATGTCTTCATTTTAGGATGTCCACATCATCAATGCCACATGTTAAAACCAGATTCAATTATCAATTTAGTAAATTACCAATTAATACTAATTACCAATTTTATCTAAATAAAATTTTCATTTAAAAAAATGGCAAACATTATGTATATTTGATAAATTACTCAATAATTTAAGTCTTTTTAAGGAAACAAATCCAGAATTTGTCATCTTTAATGTATTAAATTATCAATTAATATTATTAATATTTTATAATGAATTATGTCATTTATAATTTTCAAATCTCTTAATCGTTTTTTATTGGAAAATTGGATTTAAATAATACAAGTTATGCCTTATTGGCGGATAATAATATGAGTTTTGACATTTCCTCACAATAATACCAATTAAACACATAGGTGATATCAGTGATACGCCGTTAAAATTAATTTAACGGGGTTAGTGAAATGGATCTTTTGGTCATTTTTGAAAGTTGAGGGGCTTGTTTTGTAAATAGTTATATATATATATATATATATATATATATATATATATATATATATATAAAACAAAAAAGAGAAAAAAAAGGAAGATGGAGATCGCGACTTCCTCCCCCCCGGCGACCCATCCTTCATACCCCCTGGTCCTTCCCTTCCGATCGGCGACCCTCCGGCGAGCCACCTTTCTCCTCTCTGTTCGAGCACCGGCGACCCATCCTTCCTACCTCCGATCAAACGCCGTCGACCCTGCACCGTCGAACCCCCTGGCGACCTTTCCCCGGCAACCGCAGCGACCATCGGACGGTCTCCGGCGAATCCAACAGCAACAACAACTTCCGAGCTCTCCTCTCCTCCCCCTCGTTCTCTGTTAACGGCGGCGACCTTAACCTCTCTCTTCCCCCTGTTCGAAACTGAGCCACGATATCCGGCGGAAGACGGGTGACGATGGCAGATGGTGTTGGCCGACGGTGGTAGGGGTGGTGGTGAGTGGCGAAGGTGCCGGAGCCGGCGGCCGGAAAACCGGGGCTCCGGCCTCTCGGTCTCTTCTCCGGTGAAACACACTTTTCTTTTTTCTTTTTTGTTTATATATATATATATATATATATAACTATTTACAAAACAAGCCCCTGATTTTTCCAAAATGACAAAAAGATCCATTTTACTAACCCCGTTAAATTAATTTTAACGGCGTATCACTGATAGCACCTAAGTGTTTAATTGGTATTATTGTGAGGAAAGGTCAAAACTCATATTATTATCCGCCAATAAGGCATAACTTGTATTATTTAAATCCAATTTTCCTTTTTTATTTATATTTAGCTAGTATTATGAACCTAAATTCAACCCGTGTAATACACGGGTTACTAACCTAGTTTATCTTATAAAAGCTTAAGCTTTTATAAAATTTTCATCATAGAATGATTTGATTTATGAGTATATAATGTAACTATCGAAATATCTCGTTAAATACACTAAAATTTATGTTGATTTTCAATTACACAACTAGACTTTTTTCTATAAATAATACATAAGTTCGTTCCTTTTTCTATTTTAACTTTTTTATCATTCAATTTTAATTAATTATATTTACACATTTTTTTTCTTGTGTACCTTTTAAAATATAATATATATTTTTTTCTAAACTCTAAATATGCCTTTAAAGTGTGCATATTCTCTTTTTCAATTACACCACTTGAACTTTTCTTTTGTAACTCATACACACACAAGTTCCTTTTTCTATTTTATTTTTATAATTAATTTTACACATGTTTTTGTTTTTACTTATAACTTGTAAAATGAAAGGTTTCCTTAAATTCCAAAGTCAGTTACCTTTTGACGTACGACAAACCTATACATCTATTTCTATATCTATCTATATGTATATATGTATATCTATATATCAATTTATACATTCTAATTTATATCTATATCTATATCTATTTTATCTAACATTCTAATAAATGATTATATTTCATGACACGTGTCGCTTTTATATTGATCCTCATCTTGATTTTCTCGCCTCTTTTTCTTATTAGATTTCAACAATCTATCTTCTATTTAATATCTCATATTTATATAATTAAATATAAAAATTATAAATCTTCTCATTCCAATAATTTATTAAAATTAATAAATTAGAATACGATTTTAATTATATTTTATCTTAAAATATATTTTTAATTTTTACATCTTTATTATTTTTTATATAACTATTTCTTATTTCCCAAATGACCGATGACATCTAACAGAAAAATATTTAGGGTTTAACCCATGTATTACATGGGTTCTAACCTAGTATCATATAAAATGTTTCACTACAAATTTCATATAAAATGGAGTCGGCTAGGTTTCGACGTAAATTTTGTTTTACAACAAAATCTTATCAAATATATATGATTTTACTTTTTTTACTAGCACTTTTACGTTTTCATATTTCGATAATAAGATTTGTTTAAATTTAATTTCTTATCTTTAACACTTATTTTTATAATGACACAAGTTTTGTGTAATTTATGAATATATATACATTCAGATCGTGTTTTCTCATCTACGTTTTAATATTTAAATCAAAATATGATAACTTTATATGTTTCTTTTTACATATTTGATCACACTAATGTCAATACTCCAACATGAGGGCACACCACCTAATAACACTTGAAAAAACGAAGTATGATATAAACAAGATATGTAATGATAAAATTGTGCCAGATTAATTTTTCCTAATTTTATCCGTCCAAGCAAGTAACGATGAAAAAGAAAAAAATGCCAAAGATGTCGTATTACAGTCCCCTATAGGTACGGCTGTCGTACGATATTTTGTTTGTGACTAGATATTTAATATACCGCCAAATAAACTTCACTTTCATCGATATGTTTTAATATGTAAAAATAAACAAATAAATTAGTCTCCAAATTAAGTTAGTAATCATTATAATTAAAAAGAATACAAAGAAACTAATAATATAATCATAAGGGTTTTCATAGGATCGGTGTTTAAAACATTAAATGATATATATATTTTAACAAGTGAATGAATCTTAATAAAAATTACTTTACAAAATTTATCGTCTTATCACTATACTAAATCACAGTAATTCTAGTTTCTGAAGCTATATGCACATTAGAGCTTGCGGTATACCCGCGTGAAGTATGGTGTGATGGTCTATATGGCACAAAGCCACTACGTAAAACCATCTCCACTTGCACGTGATGTGTGTGTGTGATGTGTAGTGTGATGTTTGTGCGTGAAAATCTTTAGAGAAAGCATTAGGCGTGAAGAGGAGAGAGAGTGGGACTTCCTCCAATAAAATGAACACATATGTTTTTTCAATTATTTTTTTCTGTTTAAACTAAATAAAAAATAACTTAACACCATACACCACATCACACCACATCACACCACATCATATATACTCCTTGTGTGTGTGATGATTTCGTGTGATCCAGTCAGCATCCACCTAGCAATCATCACACACTCCATCATGTCCTTATAAGTTGAAACATTCAACTCAAATTATAATGACATGAAGACCAACCTTCTAACTTAATTCTTCATTCATTTTCTCATTTAGTTAAAACAAATTAATTTTATTGGTCATTCATGAATGTCAGGATGGCATTCCTCTAGTGTGACCGTCACGGCATCATCCTATGTGATACCTCTTCCCGTGTCGTCAGCCAAGCATTCTACCCCCTTAAGTTTTCTTATAGGTTTAATTACTTATCAGGTTGCCTAATTTTTAAAACCGGTCGATCAAATCAGTTTGACCAGTTCGCATTTCACAATGAACTGGTAAGGCAATCAAGTTAATGATCTGTTCGTTTACAAAAACATTATTTAAAATCTTCAAATATATTAGGAAAATTGGCCCCCATTAATCCCAGTTATCCCATATTGGCTGATAATAATCTCAGTTTTAATTTTTCCCTACAATAATCTCAATTATTAAACCATTGGCCTATATTGAACCTCCGTTAACTATACACTAACCAAGTTAGTGCGAAAAAGGGACTTTTTTTACATTTTATTAAAATAAAGGGACTTTTTTTTTGTAATTTCTTAAACTCGCTACTCCACTTAATTTCTTAAACTGTACACTAACACAACCGGCGATGAAGCTTGATTTTTGTCCGATTGAGAATAAGCCTCTTAGGAGGGAAGGCTACAAAACAAGAGATTAATGAAAGCAAGATCGATGGAGTAGAGAAGCGAATATTATAGTTCTTCCTTCTTTTTCCATATTCAAAAATAACAAATATTACATGGAGAATTTTGATATTTTTTCGTTAAATATTAGATTTCCCTTATAGTCTGCCTACATATTAAGGTATGTTCCAGATTAGTTCTTATAGTCCATTATGATTGATCTATAGTCGTAAATGCGCGTCCACAACTCATATTTAAAAGGTTGTGATTGTGAATTGTGAGCAACGTATGATAACTTGGTAGTTTGTTACCAGTATCTCCCATTTTAGTTGATTAGGTAGTTCTACAGCTATGAGCAAGGTAAACGCGCCGGGAAATGAGTGCCGCTAGAGGCGACGACGACGACGGTGACTAGTTGACTGTGGTGGAACGGGAGGAGGACGACGGGAGTCTGGTCGGCGACGGAGAGTAGGGATGAGATCGGTACCATACCAGTACCGAACCAGTACCGATACCGAATTTGAAAAAAATGGTACCGAATCCCGTACCGTATCTATTGGTTCGGTATCGGTGTCGGTATTTCGGTAAAGTGCTGCTTTAGTACCAGTTTTCATTTTTTCCCCTAAAGTATACAAAGGACAAGATTATGTTTATATCCGTACGAATTCATGGTATAAGAACATAAATTACATAATCATTTAGTCTTGATTGGTTAATGAAACTTATATAAACATGATAATCGATGATAATATAAATCTAAAGATAAACTTACTTTGAAATCAGAATCATTCAAATCGTCAATTTGATATGCTATGACTAATAAATATGTGTGATAATGTTGAAGGGTTCATGTGATCATGAGATTTGTATCTTCTCCTTGGCTTCTGTATTGTATCTATTTAACTAATCAATTAAGATAAAAGATAACTAACTAGTATGGGAGTTCAAGAAATATTTAGAATTTGTTAGCCCTCTTATGTGAATTGCAGTAATACATGGGAATTTTATGATTCGATACCCGTCAGCCTGTTAGACCATCCAATAACAAAGGGAGGCTAGTGAATTTTAAG
>JBCNJP010009008.1:0-16748 GCA_039602395.1 Deinandra increscens subsp. villosa
AAATAATCTTAATAAACCCTAGTTTACCTATTTGCCTCATTTCACACAAAAACACACACACTCTCCTGAAACTTCTGGACCAGCTCGAGTTGTGAAGATCATCCATCGATCCTAGATCAACCGTGAGTCCCAAAACCACCATTTTTATGCTTTTCTATGTGTTTCTTCATAAAGCATGCCTAAATCTCTGTATTATCATTAGATCTTCTGTAGGAATGCTTAGGAATGCTAGATCTACCATAAAGTTGATAACTTTACGTGTGAAACTGATCCATGATAAAGATTTGTGCCATTTTAGTCATTTTAGGGTTTTAAATGCATTTTGATGATTTGATGATAAAAACCCATGATTAAGGTGTTAAAGCTTACTGATTTATGTTGGTAAATGGTTATGTATGCTAGATAATGAATTGCATGTAATATGGAAGCTGTTAGATTGATTTTTAGGCTGATTTATGTGTTTTTCGCGACCAGCGAAACTGTTATGTTCTCTGGGCGAAACTGTCCAGCGAAATTATGTATATCTTCATCCAGCGACACTATGCAGCGAAACTGCAGTGTCGCAGGGTAAACCAACCAGACCAGCTCGAGCGAATCTACCGAGCGAAATTCCCTGAACGAAAGTTCAAACCAGTTTCGGGCGAAACTAGGCTAGCGAAACTGTGCCAACAGTTTCGAGCGAAACTAGCCTAGCGAAACTGTGTCATCGGGCATTGCCTAGCGAAAGTGCTGCCCGTGTACACAGCGAAACTGCCTAGCGAAACTAGACTAGCGAAACTGTGACCAGAATTTAAACTTGTGCAATTTACTTGAATGTTATGCCATGACTTCCATGATTATGCTATGATGAATACATGTTTGATTTCTGATGTATATGAACCCTTGTTTATGATCAACCATCAGTGTCGTGTGTCGATATGTCGTGTCTTAGTTTAACGTGCTATGTTATGGGCCATAGTGAACGTTGTTTGAAATAAATTAGACACAAGACTAATATATAAGACCTAAATGAATTATAGGTCTTCATTAAGAAATCAATTCAAGGATAAATAAGCAAGTCTAGCCGAGCAACCAAAGGTGAGTGTCACTAACCCGCAAGATACGATCCCGTTAGGGACGGAAAGAACAACTTAAAAACAATGCTGACAAAACTTACGAGTGCTGAGCACCGGACGAATAAAAGTCGACTGTTTTTCACCAAAGTGTTTATGGGAATACTTGGGGGGGGGGGGGGGATTCAAGTCGCTGTTTACGAAAAATAAAACTGATAAATGATTTTTGGGTTCGAAGGAAACCCTAAGTAAAATGTTTTAATATGGCTAGCATAGGTTAAAGGCTTTAAACCAAATGATATCACATGATTTCTAAGGAATGTTTTGGTTAAATAAAAAGTCCTCATAATTAATTGTGCCATTAATTCGTGGAAGCGAGGGGATGTTGGGTAGATCTACTGGAGTTTGACAAACTCCGCTCCGGGGCACTGGAGGTGCACGGGGAACAATATCAGCCTATTTGATACCGTGATCCCAAGAGGAGGACACGGGGGAGGCAAAAAGAGCAGTGACGAAAGTCCGCAAATAAAAATAAATGACGGTGGAACACCGCAAAATAAATAGTCAGCTTGGTACAATCTTCCTTAGTGCATGAAACGACGGATTAGCTACCCGCGATATCGGTTGAGCACTTTAATTCTTACAAGACTAAGCGCATATTAAATAATCGGTAGTTGATGTTTAAAAGCATCGTTTTCCATAAAACAAATATTACGTATGTATATGTTGACAAAGAAAATGATTATGAGACCGGGCCAATGCATGACAAGCCCACTGTGAACTCACCAGCCTTTTGGTTGACACTTGCGTGGTTTTAACTTTTGCAGATCGCTGAGGAGTATCCGGAGCAGGTTGACATGGCACAAGAAAATGTTTACTTTAATTTGAATTAACTTGGGAATTTATATAGCAATTCATGTTTTGTAATTAAAGCACGCGGTTAGTGCTAAGATAATTATGTTTACATTCCGCTGCGTAACTTTTGAAACTGTTTTATTTATGAACATTTGGACTTTACTCTGATTCATTTAGTATTTGTAACTAATGGTTGTGGTCCTGGTCTAGTCGCACCCCTTAACGGTATAAACTCCGTTAGTGGTTAATTTGGGGGTGTGACACTCATTAACCATTTACATGTGTTCGGTGCAGGTATTGCATCAAAGGTGATGTCTCTGACGGGTCAGGGACAGTTTCTGTGACCATCTTTGACCAGGCTGTTGCAAGCGTTATTGGGATGTCATGTAACGACATGGTGCGCGTGCATGGATACACTGACCCAAAGACCATGCCCGAACAGATTCAGGCCCTCATAGGTCAGGAAAGGATATACCAGCTTAACAATGCATCAAAGGATCTTAATGGGAACCTTAGGTTTGCGGTCAACCGCACTTTCAGCCTGAAAAATAACAACAAGAGGCAGGTTTCTCCGTCGTCAAGCAGTTCAGTCCCACCGGGCAAGAAAGCAACGTCATCGCAGGGTTCTATGTCACAACAGCTAACAGGGTCAGACCAAGAGGGTCAATTCTCCCAATCCTCCGGCACGCCAGTCTCGGCAGCAAAGGAAACGCTGGCTGCTGCAGAAAAAACACCGCCCGAGGCGCCTCAGGCTGCATCAGCCGCCACAGCTGATAAAGGAAAGACAGCACAGATTGTACATGCTCGCCCGCCAGCCGCCAGGCAACTCTTCAAGGATGCAGGTAAGTAAAAGGCATTTACTGTTCAACCGAAGCGCAAAGCTTATATGCTGACAATCTGTCATGCAGGTCAGCCCTGTCCTCCTGGGAGCGGTGACGAATAGTTCAGCATGCTACGCGTAACAAGAAGCCATTCGTAAAAACTCTATGACAACTTTTGCTTACAAGGGGACACGCTTAAAGGGTGATGCTAGGTGCCAGCCCTGCAGGAATACATAACCTGTTATTTTGTTTACAATATGTAATGCTATGTAAACCCCGTTCATTTTGTATGTGGCCGCTGGCTCATGTAGATAGGCTTCCTATAAGAAAAAAACTAAGGTAGTTTTATAAAATGGCTTCTTTGGTTGGTATTAGCTGACCCACATATGGCATGGCATGATGGCACATGCACTCCACCTAATTTCAATGTACATGTCCAGTAACTATGCTTCTGAATTGGCTGCTGCCTTAGATCGTATGGCTGTACACTTAGGTTTTAGATAATGGTAAATGATGGCATGGATAAAACAATGGGCAATAGCTTTGCTAAGTTACATTTCTTTCCGGTGGTTGCTGCTCGCACCGTTATGCATTTCAAAAGCAGCGATCAACCAGCCACCGTGGCAGCGCGCGGGTAGCTTCATCTTGTTAATTATATTACACATGTGTAATATTGACAAAAAAACGTTAATCTTTTTTTAATTTTTTTTCGGAATTAAAGATAACAGAATTATAAGATTTATGATGCAATTTTTATTAAAAATATTAGCATTTGAAAAAGTTATAGAGGTTTTAATATTATTGCACATGTGCAATAATATTTTTTTTATTACACATGTTCAATAATAAAAATAAAAAAAAACGTTGGATTTTTGTTAGTTTTCTCCAGAATTAAAAATAATAGAATTATAAGATTTATGGTGCAATTTTTTTATAAAAAACTTTTAACATATGAAAAAGTTATAAAGGTTTTAATAATATTTCATATGTGCAATAATAATAATAATAATAAAATATTGCACCTGTGTAATAATAATGTTAAAAAAAACTTATATATATATTTTTTTATTTTTTCCAGAACTAAAGGTAACATAATTTTAAGGATTTTGGTGCAAATTTTTTAAAAAATATTAACGTATGAAAAAGTTATAGAAGTTTTATTATTTTTTCGTGTTTTTGCAATAAAAGTTGTTTTCACATGAACCTTACCCTATATATATATATATATATATATATATATATATATATATATATATATATATATATATATGTATAGGGGAAGGATCAAATAAAAACAAGATGTTATTGCGAAAACACGAAAACAAATATTAAAACCTCTATAACTTCCTCATACGTTAATATTTATTTAAAAAAATTAGCACCAAAAGTCTTAAAATTATGTCATCTTTAATTCTGGGAAAAAAAATTAAACATAAAAAATTTCGTGATTTTTTCTTATTATGGCACATGTGCAATAATACGTATTAATTATATTACACATGTGCAATATTAACAAAAAAACTTTAATTTTTTTTTATTTTTTCCAGAATTAAAGATAACAAAACTATAAGATCTATGGTACATTTTTCTATAAAAAATATTAACGTATGAAAGAGTTATAGAGGTTTTAATATTATTGCACATGTGCAATAATAATTTTTTTTATTGCACATGTGCAATAATAAAAAAAATAAAAAAACATTGATTTTTTTTAATTTTCTCCAGAATTAAAGATAACAGAATTATAAGATTTATGGTGCAATTTTTTATAAAAAATACTAACATATGAAAAAGTCATAAACGTTTAATATTATTGTATATGGGTAATAATAATAATAAAAAAATTATTTCACCTGTGCAATAATAATTTTTTAAAAAATTGATTTTTTTAAAAAAAAAATTTCCAGAACTAAAGATAACATGATTTTAAGGATTTTGGTGCATATTTAAAAAAAAAAATTTAACGTATGAAAGTTATAGAGGTTTCAATATTTGTTTTTGTGTTTTAGCAATAAAAGTTGTTTTCACACGATCCTTACCCTATATATATATATATATATATATATATATATATATATATATAGGGTAAGGATCATGTAAAAACCATATCTTTTTGCGAAAACCTAAAAACTAATACTAAAACCTTCATAACTTTTTCATACGATCATATTTTTTAAAAAAATTTGCACCAAAAACCTTAGAATTATGAGTTCTTTAATTCTGGAAAAAATTTAAAAAAACACTTTAACGTCTCGTCGTTTTTTTTATTAGTGCACATGTGCACTAATAATAAAACTCATACATATAGTATGCGTTAATGTTTTTTTTTAGAAAAATCGCATCAAAATACGTTATAATTTTGTTAGTTTTTCGTATACATTAATATTTTAAAAGAGAAAATGCACCATAAATCTTATAATTGTGTTATCTTTAACTCTAAAAATATATTAAACGTTTTAAAATTTTCTAAATTTTATGCTACACATGTGCACTATAACTAATAGTTATAGTGCATATGTAGAATTATCATTAGTTCTATGAATATTTTAGTTTTTTTTTTAAATGTTTTTAACCTAAACAATATGTTTTCGCATAACGATTCTCATTTGTGTAGTACTAATGAAAATGGTGCACATGTGCACTAATAATACACATGTGCACTAATTTTTTTTTTCGAAATATCAGAATCAAAGACAATAGAATTTTAAGATTTTTGGTGCAAGTTTCATAGAAAATATTAACGTATGTAAAAGTTATGAAGGTTTTAGTGTTAGTTTTTAGGTTTTCGCAAAAAAAAAAAGAGTTTTCGCAGGATCCTTATATATATATATATATAGGGTAAGGATCATTCGAAAACACATTTGTTTTGCGAAAACATGAAAACCAATATTAAAACCCATACAACTTCTTCATACGTTAATGTTTTTTCATAAAATTCGCACCAAAAGTCTTAGAATTATGTTATCTTTAATTCTGGAAAAAACTAGAAAAGAATTAACATGTCGTATTATTTTCTTCATATGTTGCACATGTGCATCATTATCATTAGTAATGCACAAAGACGAATTATCATGCGAAAAACACTCCTTATGTCAAAAACTTATAAAAACACTAAAACAATTATGGTACTAATGATAATGCTACATAGTTTTTCTTTAGATCTAAAGATAAACCAACTATAAGATTTAGGTTGCAATTTCTTTTTAATATATTAAGTATAACACACGTATGCGATTTTTTTTTTGGCGTGATGCACATGTGAACCATTAAAAAAATATGAAAAAATAATAGAAATATAAGATATATGATGTGACTTAGAATAAAAACATATTAACGTAGGAGTTTTTTTTTTTTTTTTTTTTTGTGATGCACATGTGCATTACACATAAAAAACGAAACGTTAACTTTTTTAAATCTTTTTTCCCAGAACTGAAGATAACATAATTCTAAGACTTTTGGTGCAAATTTAAAAAAAATATATTAACATATGAAGAAGTTATGTAGGTTTTAATATTGGTTTTCACGTTTTTTTGCAATATATATGTGTGTTCGCATGATCCTAACCCTATATATATATATATTATATTAAATATATATTATATTATATATATATATATATATATATATATATATACTAGCCGTGTGCCCGCGCGTTGCGGCGGCGACAGTGTATAGTGTGTTATTCGTATTCTGTTCGCGCGTTGCAGTGGCACAACAAACTACAACGCGATATTTGTTTATTTGTTCGCTTGTTATGACGGCGCGACAATTTATATTGAGGTATTCATTTTTTTAGAACTCAAACAAATAACAACAAACACCCGAATTGAAATATATATTGGTCACAAACATAACAAACAATTTCTTCTTGGCAACGTGTTACATGTAGAAGCCTATCGGGGAAACCCGCGCGTTGCGGCGGTGACGACAATCAACCAACACGATACTTGTTTTGTTTTAGTTTATCATTCCTTTCGTAAATACATTGTATTATTCAAATGTTAGTTTTCTCATTCGTAGGATTAGGGTAAGTTGAGAACTGGTTAGGAACCAACATAACCTAGTAACCTCGTATCAATTTCTAGGTCGGTAATCGGTTTGGATCGTGCTTTTAAAGTTTTTAAGGTTTACTAAAAGAGTCATTTATTTTAGATAATACCAAGAAATATGGTTGACGCTAGGGATCAATACCAAATTAACAATCCTCTCATGATAAGCTTTTAAAGTATTCAATTGTTGAACCTTAATTTGTAATTTATGATATAATGCATCTGTTGATTTTGCTCAATCCATCAATTTATACCATTATCTACTACTCAACCATAAATGTAATTTGAATGTCAACAAAACCCATATTAATTTGGTTACAAAATCTATATACCATAAAGCTCACAACCAAGCTACCGACCATAAAACTCACAACCAAGCTACCGAATCTGTAGAATCCATAACTGGGTCATAAAACTTTAACTTCTCACAATTAGATGATTCATACACAAGAAAAAAGAAAACACAACTCAAGAAATTATTTTATAAAAAAAATAAATGGTAATATGCAACTCTCAAATTAAAGATTCTCTGGATATTTAAACATGTTGAATGATGGTTGATAAAAAATCAAGATTACACAGAACATGTCATAAGTTTTTTACACACAACCAAGAGTTCTTGAACATAAATTAAGTTCTTTGTAAACACAAATCACCTCATATTAGGCATCAGCCACCATCTTTACATTACAAAACGAATCCTTGAACTTTAGTTAGAGCTATACATCTTCATCGCATAGTGTCATTACCCTACTTCACGTTACAAATGCCTTTTTATAATAAAAAGATAAGAACCTCAATTACAGGATTCCCATTCACAATGAATCCATAATAATCATGTGAGCACACAACCGTCTTGCCAAACCTGTAGTTTTTTAAACACTACACCAGTAATAATCAAGTCGGAAAAGATAATACTTAACGGTAACAATATAGGAAACAACCGGACAACCTATAAGGAAAGATCAATGATGTGATATGAATTATTGCTTCAGTTAATTTAGTCGAATAATGTAGGAATTTCAATGTAAAGTGTATTTAAAAGAGAGATTTAGAAGCTATAGGCTTCAGTGTCAATAATCAGAGTGTCAATAATCAGAACCTGCATACTCATTTCAAAACAAATGCTAGCACAAAAAAAGTTGTATTCAATCAGAATTAAGTGAGCTAAAAAATAACCTGAAGAATGGGCCGTAAGACAGAATCCTCTTTTCTAAACCTCATATAATCTGCAATCGAATTGGTTTCTGGAAATCGTTAAGGAGATCAGTTTGTATATAAATCAGATATAATAGATACCCCTAAATATGCATGTAACTTAAGCCGTGGATCAGCACGTGCTCTCTGATGATTAATGCTAGCAGTCGTTCAGCGTTATCACCCGATGTATAGATTCCCTTCATGATTGTTTAAAAAATTAATATAGAAATGAAAACTGAGTCTTAAAAACATAAAGACTTTTTCGTCTGCTTACCCTGGTCGAATGCTAAAGTTTCTATCTGGCCTCCAAATACTTCGGGTTTACATGAATATTGCAGGCAGGGAGACGGTGAGGTTGGGAGTCAGGTCTAGATGTAGTCAGCCCTGAAGTTGACCCGTTTTTTACTGATTGAAAACCATGTTTTTTCTCTATTCATTGAAGTGTTTAAGGAAATATTCCTTTCCATGTGCCAAAAATATGTTGCATACCAGAATGTATTGCAAAATCGACCTGCAAATGGTGGCAGAAATGGCTTTAATAGTCTGCAAAGAAATTGATTATTTATACTTCTAGTCACTTGAATTCTTAAGAAAAAAACAACAATGTAAAGTTTAGTATTTACATTAATGAGTTATGCACCAATGAACTCATAACTAATAATTTGCCATCAGGGTACCAAGTACTTAACTAAGTGAAGTTGTTGTACAAATGGAATCAAATAAGTAATGAACAAATGCCTATGGCTTTAATAGCATGTACCAAGTCAAGTTTAGTATTTAAATTGATAATTCATGCACCATTGCCGCTGCTACTGTTATCTCAGATTGTTGGATTGGGATTCCAAGAAGTGAATACCTATATTTTCAAAATTACAATTTTGCCACTCTATCAAGATACTCAATCTTGCCATGAATTGACGGTTTCTAAACAAAGGTTGTTTTCTTTACCTTGGATAGAACCTAATATATGTTGGGAAGACTTCAAGATCTGCTGAGATCTTGAATTGATTCCATTTTCACCTTGACCACCATAATTAAGCTTTCTAATAAATGAATCAATGAAACAAAATGGATTCACTGGTTGCATTTTCCATTTTATCATGCTTAAATCAATCAGTACCATTCTTTGGATTGTTTGCTTCAAAAACAAATCTTGATTCACAACATTGCAAAAATTGAATCAGATCTTTGAGTTTTATCAATGTATATCAAACTAACATCATTTGAAATGTCCTTCAAAGCCTTTTAAAGAAATAAGAACAAAAGATGCATAGAAATCAAGCATCAAGAAATTTACTACAGAAAATCACAAAAGTGGCTAGGTTTACCTGAGGTAGAAGACACATGAAAAGTTGAAGATGAACACAAAATAGAACCTAAAATAGAACCTTTGAAACAATCAAGGATGTAACACAATTCCAGGAGACCAATGCCATCAGGGAAATCATCACCTGCACCAAATTAAACATTGAATAAAAAAGGAAGCAGAAAATAAACACACAAAGCTACTGAATTGAACGAAAAACCATACACAATATAGATACAAAACATATACAATATAGATACAAAACACTGTTGGGATTCAACTGTAATAATTAGATTTCATTTAACAGTGTTTAACAAATTCTAGCTATTTTAGAAGTGATAGATAAAATGGCCAAACAAAGTAACGGACATTACTTTTAATCATCTTTTAAGAAAACTTCAATAAACTACTTGTAACATAACTTTAAAAAAAATCATGTATACTTTAAAAGCTAAAAATAACCAGTTTTGCTCTATGAACCTGATTATTTAGTGATCAGGTAATTATAATCATAACTAAATCAATCGATATGACTTCACGTCACACAACTTCTAAAATCAGTTTCTCAAAGCACATCCAAACATTTTTTCTGAAATGCTATGTGAAAAACTTCATTCTTTCATCTACAGGAGTGTGTAGATGAAAGAATGAAGTTTTTCACATAGACACAGATTCTCAACTTTATTAAAATCAATAAAGATGCATACAAACAAACAAATTTCTGAACAGAATCAAGAAACGGACCTCATGGATTTAAGCAACTGAGAAATCTTTAAGCTACAACAAATTTAAATCGAGAAAATTAAGTCTAAAATCAGATATATAGATATATGATTTGAGAGACGCAGACATCGTATATGAAAATTTCGGATAGTCGGATCCAAGTACAGGCAACTCATGGTTCATTCATAGAGCCATAACTGTTGTTGAAGAAATGATGCAAAATCAGGTCCCCTTTTCGAAATCGAAGATGTAGGTGTCAAGAACATCATCTAGCAAACAAAATATTTGTGAAGGTGAAGAATCTAACCTGTAGATGTCGACTTAAAAAAATGAATCGTTCCTTTTCTGGTGTAGCCCTAAGAAATTAGGGTTTAAACCACAAAATTGTAGCAGTTCATAAACAGGCATACATTGAATCGTATACGCAAAACCCTAATTATATGAAACTAAAATCGAAAGAAAAACTTACCCGTGGTTACACCGGACAGAAGTTTTATGAGTTCGTCGTTGTTCCTCACTGAGCCACGAAAACCAAATCCTCGTCGCCGATGGAGAAGACGGAGCAGTGGCTTTGAGAGAGAGGAGACCGTCACATTTTGGAAGGGAGAGAGCTGCGCGATCATTAAGTATGGTAGGTAATCGAATTCAAATTCAAAAAGATCACGCGTGACCATTACAGGGAAGAGAAACGGCCGGTGATCATTACGCGTGATAGGATATTGAGAGATGAAGAATCGAGGCTGTCTTGAAAACGACGATGAAAGAAGCGGCTTGCGAGTTCTCGAGGTCGGTCTTGCGTGTGTTAGGAGGTAGTGTGGTTAATACCCATATTAACCTCATATTATGAAGGAATTTAACTTATCTGACCTTGAAGATTTATAATTGATGCTTAAATTACTTGTACATATTGCAAAAACTCTTGTACGCGTCTTAAGGATTCAGCATTTTTCATGACGAAAATGCCCTCAGGACCAATATGTATTATATATAGTAATAGATATATATATATATATATATATATAGGGGAAGGATCAAATAAAAACAAGATGTTATTGCGAAAACAAGAAAACAAATATTAAAACCTCTATAAATTCCTCATACGATAATATTTTTTAAAAAAATTTGCACCAAAAGTCTTAAAATTATGTCACCTTTAATTCTGGAAAAAAAATTAAAAATATAAAATTTCGTGATTTTTTTTTTATTATTGCACATGTGCAATAATACGTATTAATTATATTACACATGTGCAATATTAACAAAAAAACGTTAATTTTTTTTTTAATTTTTTCCAGAATTAAAGATAACAGAATTATAAGATCTATGGTACAATTTTTTTATCAAAAGTATTAACGTATGAAAAAGTTATAGAGGTTTTAATATTATTGCACATGTGCAATAATAAATTTTTATTGCACATGTGCAATAATAAAAAAATAAAAAAAACGTTGATTTTTTTTAATTTTCTCCAGAATTAAAGATAACAGAATTATAAGATTTATGGTGCAATTTTTTATAAAAAATTTTAACATATGAAAAAAGTTATAAAGGTTTTAATATTATTGCATATGTGCAATAATAATAATAATAAAAATTATTGCACCTGTGCAATAATAATTTTTAAAAAAAATTTGATTATTTTTAAAATTTTTTCCGATAACTAAAGATAACATAATTTTAAGGATTTTGGTGCAAAATTTTTATAAAAATATTAACGTATGAAAAAGTTATAGAGGTTTTAATATTTGTTTTCGTGTTTTCGCAATAAAAGTTGTTTTCACATGATCCTTACCCTATATATATATATATATATATATATATATATATATATATATATATATATATATATATATATATATATATATATATATACGGGCTAGAACTATATATAACCTTAGTTATCACCATAACTCTATAACCCAAACCACCCACTAAAATCATGACACATATCCCTTTTGTTTTAACAGGGTGTATTTTGGGTATTTTACCAAAAAGAAACTACCACTCCACTTTTAAAACGGCTCTAACTTTTTTCCCGAAGTCGGTTTTTAAAAAAATACCATCGGACTTGTCGCATTTTTATCTCTAATTCGGAGTGGTCCTGACTTTTTAAAAAAAAAATCAAACGTCCGTCCTAAATGTAAAATAGCACTGCTGTTTTTTTGTAGTAGTGGTCCATTTTTTTTGTAGCACTGATATTAATGACGAACATTAAAAAAAACTTCGAAATAAGTCGGGACCACATCCGAATTAATGATAAAAAAATGACGAGTCCAATGATATATTTTTTTTTAAAACGACTTCAAACAAAATTAGAGCCGTTCCAAAGGGGGGGGGGGTAGTTTTTTTTGGTAAAACCCATTTTTATCCTTTCTGTTTTTTTTTTAAATAAAAGTGCCACATGGCACTTATCCAAGACATGACTGCTTGATCTAATGGCTATAAAGTGAGTTATGTATTTTAATACGGTTATATATATTTTCTCTCTCTATCCATATATATATATATATATATATATATATATATATATAGGATTAAGATCGTGTGAAAACCCATTTATTTTATGAAAACCACTTTAAAACCTTTATAACTTTTTCATACGTTAATGTTTTTTCATGAAATTTGCGCCAAAAGTCTTAGAATTACGTTATCTTTAATTCTATAAAAACCAAAAACAAAAAAAAAAACGTTCTTTTATTTTTTTTTAATTTTTTTTTCCGTTTTTGGTACACATGTGTACCACAATAAAAAAACTCAAAATTTAATATGAGTTACTAATAGTTTTAAAAGGAAATTGCACCCTAATTATTATAGTTTTATTATCTTTATATCTAAAGAAAAAAATAACATTTTATGATTTTTTAAGTATTGCTACACATGTGTACTATGTTTAATTATCATTCGTAACATAAATGTTTTATTGTTTTTAGTATGTTTTTAATATATTTTTAACATAAGGAGTGTTTTTATACTTTATAATTCGTTTTTGTGTAGTAGTAGTGATGATGGTACACATGTGTACCAAAAACGAAAAAAAAAAAAACGTTTTTTTTTTACGTTTTTTTTTATAAATATTGTTTTCCAGAGTTATAGATAACGTAATTCTAAGACATTTGGCGCAAATTTCATGAATAAACATTAACGTATAAAGAAGTTATGTAGGTTTTAAAGTGGTTTTCACGTTTTCACAAAATAAAGGGTTTTCATAGGATCCTTCCCCTATATATATATATATATATATATATATATATATATATATATGGGTAAGGATCATGTGAAAACAACTTTTATTGCGAAAACACGAAAACAAATATTAAAACCTCTATAACTTTTTCATACGTTAATATTTTTTAAAAAAATTTGCACCAAAATCCTTAAAATTATGTTAACTTTAGTTCTGGAAAAGATTAAAAAAAAATCAAATTTTTTTTTAAAATTATTATTGCACAGGTGCAATAAAATTTTTTTATTATTATTGCACATATGCAATAATATTAAAACCTTTATAACTTTTTCATATGTTAAAATTTTTTATAAAAAATTGCACTATAAATCTTATAATTCTTTTATCTTTAATTCTGGAGAAAATTAAAAAAAATTCAACGTTTTTAATTTTTTTTTATTATTGCACATGTGCAATAAAAAATTATTATTGCACATGTGCAATAATATTAAAACCTCTATAATTTTTTTCATACGTTAATATTTTTGATAAAAAATTATACCATAGATCTTATAATTCTGTTATCTTTAATTCTTGAAAAAAAATATAAAAAAATTAATGTATTTTTTGTTAATATTGCACATGTGTAATATAATTAATACGTATTATTGCACATGTGCAATAATAAAAAAAAATCACGAAATTTTGTATGTTTAATTTTTTTTTCCAGAATTAAAGGTGATATAATTTTAAGACTTTTGGCGCAAATTTTTTAAAAAAATATTAACGTATGAGAAAGTTATAGAGGTTTTAATATCTGTTTTCGTGTTTTCGCAATAACATCTTGTTTTTATTTGATCCTTCCCCTATATATATATATATATATATATATATATATATATATATATATATATATATAGGGTGAGGTTCATTGTAGACACTTTCGCATGTGAAATAGCTCTTTTTCACATGTGAAAGTTTCTAATTAATGAGAAAAAAGAAAAAAAGAAAAAAGAAAATTAATCACAACCATTAGATCAAGAGATCTAACGCTGAAAAAGGGTGTCTACCTGTCTACACTTATGGGGGTGTCTACAATGAACTTTTCACTATATATATATATATATATATATAGGAGATGGATATATTGAAAACATCTTTGAGTTGGAAAAACCATGTAAACTAAGATGAATGGTCAAGATGAATCCAAGTGGCACACTTTATCTAGGAACGTGAAGGGCAATTTGGTCCATGACAATATAAGCTTTTGTATAGTACACTTTCAAGTTCCTACTTTTCTATTTCTTGCAAAGAGAAAGAGTGTCAAAAAAGTGCTTATGAAGGGACATTTGTACTATATTTTAAAAAGCAAAAATCATTTCTCTTTCCCACTCTCATCTCTCATCTCTCCATCTCCATCATTAAATCACATTTTCTAGCATTTTTTTCTTTCTTAATTCAACATTTTTTTTAAATAATTAATTAAAGTTATTAAACTAACATTCACAACCAACAAAACCTATAAAATGCAAAATTGTTGTTTATAAATTTAATATTATAACTAAATACATATATAATGTTGTCATATTTTTTCTCTTTTACTTTTCTCTTTAGTATAAAACGTTTTAGTTAGTTTACATATGTAAAAAAAGTGTTATAACAAAAAAAATGACTATATTTTATTATATTATAAGAAATGATTACAACCAACATATGTAACATCATTTGTTAAGTTATATATGTAAAATTATTGTTTAAAAAAAGCAATCAAGTAATTAAATGTCTTATATATTATTTCAACAAAGTGTATTTTATTCGTGTATTTGACACGTGAAATCCTTTACCTACACAGAAAACAAATCGTTTCATATACGTATGTGACTTTAAAATTTTATATATCAGTTGATATACATATGTAACATTAGAATTTTACATATGTAAGCAAAATACATCAGTTTGTGTTTATCATTTTAGCAATAATTTGTAACAAATGTAACATGTAACATATAATAGGATATGTGTGTAATATTACATATGTAACATTCATGTTACTCATGTTATGTAAGTAAACAAGTGGGTCGACCCGCGCTTCGTGGCGGAGGACGGCCCATTTGCAAAGTCTTTTACGAATATATGAGCGATATGTGCGGGCGGCAACCGACAAAGCCTCTTATTGAAGCCAACTGTTTGTTGTGCAGTTATTTGCAGCACACTTAGTTATTAAATGGCAAGATTTTGACCTCTAAGCACCACAATTGTATCCTACTTAAAGCTCTAAATTGCTATGACAAAGTAAACATACAGTTGACCTAAGGAGGTCAACAGTAATTGACACCATAGTTGACTCACATAAAAGCGAACATAGCCCATTACCTTTAGCAATCCAAAGTGCCATTGCAAAGAAATTTTATGGAATTCCTAACAGAAACTTAAAATCCAAAGAGGTAATTCTATAAGACCTTAATACTTTTAAAGGTGCAGCATCCCTCAACAGGTTAAAGGCAATGATATAAAGCAAATTGTATATTTGCAGGAAGCATTTCCAAAACATTGCAACAATAGATCGGATGCAATATTATAAACCATAACTGCTAGATATAAATATAGCTGTATATATAATAATTTCAGGCAGGAAATAGGCTAACAACAACACCAATTAGCATGCAAACATACAGGAAAGGACCAACAAATATCTGTAAATGTCAGCAGCAGCAAAGACTTTTAACAACAAAAAGAAAAAGGTCCTAACAACATAAAGGAAATGTAAGCAAGAAACCTGCACTAACCAAATTAATAAAGAACAACCAAGAAGGCCACAAATTAACATTGTTGGTTCAGGCCCCTCACTCAACACACACTAACACACACAAATTACGTATGTATGTATGTATATTTTGTAGTATATATAAGTGAAGATCAAAAGATCGACCCACGCTTCACGGCAAAGGCCGACCCATTTGCAAAGTCCGTTACGAATACATGAGCTATATATTCGGGTAGTAATCCACTGTATGAAAATCAATATATAGGAGGTAATAGATGTTTATTCTCAAGAGGTATCATTGTAAAGCCAAAGAAAACAATGATGTCTAATGTGATGAAAATACTATTGAAAAGTGAACATGAGGAGATCAATGTGATGAACGTGCTACTGAAAAGTCTAATGTGATGATATATTTAAGTTGACAGATATGCAAGACAACAAATGTCATATCAATGTAATGAAACTGCTATTCAAAAGTGAATATGAGTAGTTAAAAATCATCAACACATTTCATATACTGAAGTCAACAGTTTGATTCTCAGGCAACTCAAATAATGCTATATCAATGTAATCAATTAATGTAATAAAAATGGTATTGAAAAATAAAGATGAGTACATAAATTGAAGCCAAAAGTTTGATCATCAACCACTTGCAGCATATAATTTCAACATTTGGACTTGTAAAGCATTGAATCAGGCTGAAAGATGCCCAACAGTAAATGAGTGCACAACTGACCCACCTAAAAGTAAACATGGGCCATTATGTTTAGCAATCCAAACACTGATCCAAAATAATTCTTCTTCAATTCCAAACA
>JBCNJP010009011.1:0-34015 GCA_039602395.1 Deinandra increscens subsp. villosa
CCAATGATGGCCCAACAATGTGTGTATATAACCAATGGGACAAAAAAGGTGTGTTTAGGGGCAACAAGGGTCAGTTGGGACCAATGAGTCTCAATAAGGTGTTTATATAAATAATAAGTTGTGTTTAGGACCAATGATTGCCCAATAAGGTGTGTATATAACCAATAGGTTGTTTTTAGGACCAATGATGGCCAATAAGTTGTGTTTAGGACCAATGATAGCAAATAAGTTATATTTAGGACAAATGAGGGCCCAATAAGGTGTGTATATAACCAAAAGGAACAAAAAGGTGTGTTTAGGGGCAACAAGGGTCAGTTAGGACCAATGAGTCCCAATAAGGTGTGTATATAACCAATAGGTTGTGTTTAGGACCAATGATGGCCAATGGTGTTTAGGACCAATGATGCCAATAAGTTGTGTTAGGACCAATGATGGTTCAATAAGGTGTGTATATAACTAATAGGACCAAAAAGGTGCGTTTAGGGGCAACAAGGGTCAGTTGGAACCAATGAGTCCCAATAAGGTGTGTATATAACCAATAAGTTGTGTTTATGACCAATGATAGCCCAATAAGGTGTGTATATAACCAATAGGTTGTGTTTAGGACCAATGATGGCAAATAAGTTGTGTTTAGGACCAATAATGGCCCAATAAGGTGTGTATATAACCAATAGGACAAAAAAGGTGTGTTTAGGGGCAACACGGGTTAATTGGGACCAATGAGTCCCAATAAGGAGTGTATATAACCAATAAGTTGTGTTTAGGACCAATGATGGCCCAATAAGGTGTGAATATAACCAATAGGACCAAAAAGGTGTGTGTGGGGCAACAAGGTTCAGTTGGGACCAATGAGTCCCAATAAGGTGTGTATATAACCAATAAGTTGTGTTTAGGACCAATGATAGCCCAACAATATGTGTATATAACCAATGGGACAAAAAAGGTGTGTTTAGGGGCAACAAGGGTCAGTTGGTACCAATGAGTCCCTATAAGGTGTGTATATAAACAATAAGTTGTGTTTAGGACCAATGATTGCCCAATAAGGTGTGTATATAACCAATAGGTTGTGTTTAGGACCTATGATGGCAAATAAGTTATATTTAGGACCAATGAGGGCCCAATAAGGTGTGTATATAGCCAATAGGACCAAAAAGGTGTGTTTAGGGGCAACAAGGGTCAGTTAGGACCAATGAGTCCCAATAAGGTGTGTATATGACCAATAAGTTGTGTTTAGGACCAATGATGGCCAAACAATGTGTGTATATAACCAATGGGACAAAAAAGGTCTGTTTGGGGCAACAAGGGTCAGTTGGGACCAATGAGTCCCAATAAGGTGTTTATATAAATAATAAGTTGTGTTTAGGACCAATGATTGCCCAATAAGGTGTGTATATAACCAATTTTAGGACCAATGATGGCCAATAAGTTGTGTTTAGGACCAATGATGGCCCAATAAGGTGTGTATATAACCAATAGGTTGTGTTTAGGACCAATGATAGCAAATAAGTTATATTTAGGACAGATGAGGGCCCAATAAGGTGTGTATATAACCAAAAGGAACAAAAAGGTGTGTTTAGGGGCAAAAAGGGTCAGTTAGGACCAATGAGTCCCAATAAGGTGTGTATATAACCAATAGGTTGTGTTTAGGACCAATGATGGCCAATAAGTTGTGTTTAGGACCAATGATGGCCAATAAGTTGTGTTTAGGACCAATGATGGTCCAATAAGGTATGTATATAACTAATAGGACCAAAAAGGTGCGTTTAGGGGAAACAAGGGTCAGTTGGAACCAATGAGTCCCAGTAAGGTGTGTATATAACCAATAAGTTGTGTTTATGACCAATGATAGCCCAATAAGGTGTGTATATAACCAATAGACTGTGTTTAGGACCAATGATGGCAAATAAGTTGTGTTTAGGACCAATGATGGCCCAATAAGGTGTGTATATAACCAATAGGACAAAAAAGGTGTGTTTAGGGGCAACACGGGTCAATTGGGACCAATGAGTCCCAATAAGGAGTGTATATAACCAATAAGTTGTGTTTAGGACCAATGATGGCCCAATAAGGTGTGAATATAACCAATAGGACCAAAAAGGTGTGTGTGGGGCAACAAGGTTCAGTTGGGACAAATGAGTCCCAATAAGGTGTGTATATAACCAATAAGTTGTGTTTAGGACCAATGATGGCACAATAATGTGTATATATAACCAATAGGTTGTGTTTAGGACCAATGATGGCCAATAAGTTGTGTTTAGGACCAATGATGGCCCAATAAGGTGTGTATATAACCAACAGGACCAAAAAGGTGTGTTTAGGGGCAACAAGGGTCAGTTAGGACCAATGAGTCCCAATAAGGTGTGTATATAACCAATAAGTTGTGTTTAGGACCAATGATTGCTAAATAAGGTTTGTATATAACCAATAGGTTGTATTTAGGACCAATAATGGCCAATAAGTTGTGTTTAGGACCAATGATGGTCCAATAAGGTGTGTATATAACTAATAGGACCAAAAAGGTAAGTTTAGGGGCAACAAGGGTCAGTTGGGACCAATGAGTCCCAATAAGGTGTGTATATAACCAATAAGTTGTGTTTAGGACCAATGATTGCTAAATAAGGTTTGTATATAACCAATAGGTTGTGTTTAGGATCAATGATGGAAAATAAGTTGTGTTTAGGGCCAATGATGGCCCAATAAAGTGTGTATATAACCAATAGGACGAAAAAGGAGTGTTTAGGGCCAACAAGGGTCAGTTGAGACCAATGTGTCCCAATAAGGTGTGTATATAAACAATAAGTTGTGTTTACGAGCAATGATGGCCCAATAAGGTGTGAATATAACCAATAAGACCAAAAGGGTGTGTTTAGGGGCAACAAGGTTCAGTTGGGGCCAATAAGTCCCAATAAGGTGTGTATATAACCAATAAGTTGTGTTTAGTACCAATGATGGCACAATAATGTGTGTATATAACAAATAGGTTGTGTTTAGGACCAATGATGGCCAATAAGTTGTGTTTAGGACCAATGATGGCCCAATAAGGTGTGTATATAACCAATAGGTTGTGTTTAGGACCAATGATGGCCAATAAGTTGTGTTTAGGACCAATGATGGCCCAACAATGTGTGTATATAACCAATGGGACAAAAAAGGTGTGTTTAGGGGCAACAAGGGTCAGTTGGGACCAATGAGTCTCAATAAGGTGTTTATATAAATAATAAGTTGTGTTTAGGACCAATGATTGCCCAATAAGGTGTGTATATAACCAATAGGTTGTTTTTAGGACCAATGATGGCCAATAAGTTGTGTTTAGGACCAATGATAGCAAATAAGTTATATTTAGGACAAATGAGGGCCCAATAAGGTGTGTATATAACCAAAAGGAACAAAAAGGTGTGTTTAGGGGCAACAAGGGTCAGTTAGGACCAATGAGTCCCAATAAGGTGTGAATATAACCAATAGGTTGTGTTTAGGACCAATGATGGCCAATAAGTTGTGTTTAGGACCAATGATGGCCAATAAGTTGTGTTTAGGACCAATGATGGTTCAATAAGGTGTGTATATAACTAATAGGACCAAAAAGGTGCGTTTAGGGGCAACAAGGGTCAGTTGGAACCAATGAGTCCCAATAAGGTGTGTATATAACCAATAAGTTGTGTTTATGACCAATGATAGCCCAATAAGGTGTGTATATAACCAATAGGTTGTGTTTAGGACCAATGATGGCAAATAAGTTGTGTTTAGGACCAATAATGGCCCAATAAGGTGTGTATATAACCAATAGGACAAAAAAGGTGTGTTTAGGGGCAACACGGGTTAATTGGGACCAATGAGTCCCAATAAGGAGTGTATATAACCAATAAGTTGTGTTTAGGACCAATGATGGCCCAATAAGGTGTGAATATAACCAATAGGACCAAAAAGGTGTGTGTGGGGCAACAAGGTTCAGTTGGGACCAATGAGTCCCAATAAGGTGTGTATATAACCAATAAGTTGTGTTTAGGACCAATGATAGCCCAACAATGTGTGTATATAACCAATGGGACAAAAAAGGTGTGTTTAGGGGCAACAAGGGTCAGTTGGTACCAATGAGTCCCTATAAGGTGTGTATATAAACAATAAGTTGTGTTTAGGACCAATGATTGCCCAATAAGGTGTGTATATAACCAATAGGTTGTGTTTAGGACCAATGATGGCAAATAAGTTATATTTAGGACCAATGAGGGCCCAATAAGGTGTGTATATAGCCAATAGGACCAAAAAGGTGTGTTTAGGGGCAACAAGGGTCAGTTAGGACCAATGAGTCCCAATAAGGTGTGTATATGACCAATAAGTTGTGTTTAGGACCAATGATGGCCAAACAATGTGTGTATATAACCAATGGGACAAAAAAAGGTCTGTTTGGGGCAACAAGGGTCAGTTGGGACCAATGAGTCCCAATAAGGTGTTTATATAAATAATAAGTTGTGTTTAGGACCAATGATTGCCCAATAAGGTGTGTATATAACCAATTTTAGGACCAATGATGGCCAATAAGTTGTGTTTAGGACCAATGATGGCCCAATAAGGTGTGTATATAACCAATAGGTTGTGTTTAGGACCAATGATAGCAAATAAGTTATATTTAGGACAGATGAGGGCCCAATAAGGTGTGTATATAACCAAAAGGAACAAAAAGGTGTGTTTAGGGGCAACAAGGGTCAGTTAGGACCAATGAGTCCCAATAAGGTGTGTATATAACCAATAGGTTGTGTTTAGGACCAATGATGGCCAATAAGTTGTGTTTAGGACCAATGATGGCCAATAAGTTGTGTTTAGGACCAATGATGGTCCAATAAGGTATGTATATAACTAATAGGACCAAAAAGGTGCGTTTAGGGGAAACAAGGGTCAGTTGGAACCAATGAGTCCCAATAAGGTGTGTATATAACCAATAAGTTGTGTTTATGACCAATGATAGCCCAATAAGGTGTGTATATAACCAAGGTTGTGTTTAGGACCAATGATGGCAAATAAGTTGTGTTTAGGACCAATGATGGCAAATAAGTTGTGTTTAGGACCAATGATGGCCCAATAAGGTGTGTATATAACCAATAGGACAAAAAAGGTGTGTTTAGGGGCAACACGGGTCAATTGGGACCAATGAGTCCCAATAAGGAGTGTATATAACCAATAAGTTGTGTTTAGGACCAATGATGGCCCAATAAGGTGTGAATATAACCAATAGGACCAAAAAGGTGTGTGTGGGGCAACAAGGTTCAGTTGGGACCAATGAGTCCCAATAAGGTGTGTATATAACCAATAAGTTGTGTTTAGGACCAATGATGGCACAATAATGTGTATATATAACCAATAGGTTGTGTTTAGGACCAATGATGGCCAATAAGTTGTGTTTAGGACCAATGATGGCCCAATAAGGTGTGTATATAACCAATAGGACCAAAAAGGTGTGTTTAGGGGCAACAAGGGTCAGTTAGGACCAATGAGTCCCAATAAGGTGTGTATATAACCAATAAGTTGTGTTTAGGACCAATGATTGCCAAATAAGGTTTGTATATAACCAATAGGTTGTGTTTAGGACCAATAATGGCCAATAAGTTGTGTTTAGGACCAATGATGGTCCAATAAGGTGTGTATATAACTAATAGGACCAAAAAGGTGAGTTTAGGGGCAACAAGGGTCAGTTGGGACCAATGAGTCCCAATAAGGTGTGTATATAACCAATAAGTTGTGTTTAGGACCAATGATTGCTAAATAAGGTTTGTATATAACCAATAGGTTGTGTTTAGGATCAATGATGGAAAATAAGTTGTGTTTAGGGCCAATGATGGCCCAATAAAGTGTGTATATAACCAATAGGACGAAAAAGGAGTGTTTAGGGCCAACAAGGGTCAGTTGAGACCAATGTGTCCCAATAAGGTGTGTATATAAACAATAAGTTGTGTTTACGAGCAATGATGGCCCAATAAGGTGTGAATATAACCAATAAGACCAAAAGGGTGTGTTTAGGGGCAACAAGGTTCAGTTGGGGCCAATAAGTCCCAATAAGGTGTGTATATAACCAATAAGTTGTGTTTAGTACCAATGATGGCACAATAATGTGTGTATATAACAAATAGGTTGTGTTTAGGACCAATGATGGCCAATAAGTTGTGTTTAGGACCAATGATGGCCCAATAAGGTGTGTATATAACCAATAGGTTGTGTTTAGGACCAATGATGGCCAATAAGTTTTGTTTAGGACCAATGATGGCCCAACAATGTGTGTATATAACCAATGGGACAAAAAAGGTGTGTTTAGGGGCAACAAGGGTCAGTTGGGACCAATGAGTCTCAATAAGGTGTTTATATAAATAATAAGTTGTGTTTAGGACCAATGATTGCCCAATAAGGTGTGTATATAACCAATAGGTTGTTTTTAGGACCAATGATGGCCAATAAGTTGTGTTTAGGACCAATGATAGCAAATAAGTTATATTTAGGACAAATGAGGGCCCAATAAGGTGTGTATATAACCAAAAGGAACAAAAAGGTGTGTTTAGGGGCAACAAGGGTCAGTTAGGACCAATGAGTCCCAATAAGGTGTGTATATAACCAATAGGTTGTGTTTAGGACCAATGATGGCCAATAAGTTGTGTTTAGGACCAATGATGGCCAATAAGTGTGTTAGGACCATGATGGCCAATAAGTTGTGTTTAGGACCAATGATGGTCCAATAAGGTGTGTATATAACTAATAGGACCAAAAAGGTGCGTTTAGGGGCAACAAGGGTCAGTTGGAACCAATGAGTCCCAATAAGGTGTGTATATAACCAATAAGTTGTGTTTATGACCAATGATAGCCCAATAAGGTGTGTATATAACCAATAGGTTGTGTTTAGGACCAATGATGGCAAATAAGTTGTGTTTAGGACCAATAATGGCCCAATAAGGTGTGTATATAACCAATAGGACAAAAAAGGTGTGTTTAGGGGCAACACGGGTTAATTGGGACCAATGAGTCCCAATAAGGAGTGTATATAACCAATAAGTTGTGTTTAGGACCAATGATGGCCCAATAAGGTGTGAATATAACCAATAGGACCAAAAAGGTGTGTGTGGGGCAACAAGGTTCAGTTGGGACCAATGAGTCCCAATAAGGTGTGTATATAACCAATAAGTTGTGTTTAGGACCAATGATAGCCCAACAATGTGTGTATATAACCAATGGGACAAAAAAGGTGTGTTTAGGGGCAACAAGGGTCAGTTGGTACCAATGAGTCCCTATAAGGTGTGTATATAAACAATAAGTTGTGTTTAGGACCAATGATTGCCCAATAAGGTGTGTATATAACCAATAGGTTGTGTTTAGGACCAATGATGGCAAATAAGTTATATTTAGGACCAATGAGGGCCCAATAAGGTGTGTATATAGCCAATAGGACCAAAAAGGTGTGTTTAGGGGCAACAAGGGTCAGTTAGGACCAATGAGTCCCAATAAGGTGTGTATATGACCAATAAGTTGTGTTTAGGACCAATGATGGCCAAACAATGTGTGTATATAACCAATGGGACAAAAAAGGTCTGTTTGGGGCAACAAGGGTCAGTTGGGACCAATGAGTCCCAATAAGGTGTTTATATAAATAATAAGTTGTGTTTAGGACCAATGATTGCCCAATAAGGTGTGTATATAACCAATTTTAGGACCAATGATGGCCAATAAGTTGTGTTTAGGACCAATGATGGCCCAATAAGGTGTGTATATAACCAATAGGTTGTGTTTAGGACCAATGATAGCAAATAAGTTATATTTAGGACAGATGAGGGCCCAATAAGGTGTGTATATAACCAAAAGGAACAAAAAGGTGTGTTTAGGGGCAACAAGGGTCAGTTAGGACCAATGAGTCCCAATAAGGTGTGTATATAACCAATAGGTTGTGTTTAGGACCAATGATGGCCAATAAGTTGTGTTTAGGACCAATGATGGCCAATAAGTTGTGTTTAGGACCAATGATGGTCCAATAAGGTATGTATATAACTAATAGGACCAAAAAGGTGCGTTTAGGGGAAACAAGGGTCAGTTGGAACCAATGAGTCCCAATAAGGTGTGTATATAACCAATAAGTTGTGTTTATGACCAATGATAGCCCAATAAGGTGTGTATATAACCAATAGGTTGTGTTTAGGACCAATGATGGCAAATAAGTTGTGTTTAGGACCAATGATGGCCCAATAAGGTGTGTATATAACCAATAGGACAAAAAAGGTGTGTTTAGGGGCAACACGGGTCAATTGGGACCAATGAGTCCCAATAAGGAGTGTATATAACCAATAAGTTGTGTTTAGGACCAATGATGGCCCAATAAGGTGTGAATATAACCAATAGGACCAAAAAGGTGTGTGTGGGGCAACAAGGTTCAGTTGGGACCAATGAGTCCCAATAAGGTGTGTATATAACCAATAAGTTGTGTTTAGGACCAATGATGGCACAATAATGTGTATATATAACCAATAGGTTGTGTTTAGGACCAATGATGGCCAATAAGTTGTGTTTAGGACCAATGATGGCCCAATAAGGTGTGTATATAACCAACAGGACCAAAAAGGTGTGTTTAGGGGCAACAAGGGTCAGTTAGGACCAATGAGTCCCAATAAGGTGTGTATATAACCAATAAGTTGTGTTTAGGACCAATGATTGCCAAATAAGGTTTGTATATAACCAATAGGTTGTGTTTAGGACCAATAATGGCCAATAAGTTGTGTTTAGGACCAATGATGGTCCAATAAGGTGTGTATATAACCAATAGGACCAAAAAGGTGTGTTTAGGGGCAACAAGGGTCAGTTGGGACCAATGAGTCCCAATAAGGTGTGTATATAACCAATAAGTTGTGTTTAGGACCAATGATTGCCAAATAAGGTTTGTATATAACCAATAGGTTGTGTTTAGGATCAATGATGGAAAATAAGTTGTGTTTAGGGCCAATGATGGCCCAATAAAGTGTGTATATAACCAATAGGACGAAAAAGGAGTGTTTAGGGCCAACAAGGGTCAGTTGAGACCAATGTGTCCCAATAAGGTGTGTATATAAACAATAAGTTGTGTTTACGAGCAATGATGGCCCAATAAGGTGTGAATATAACCAATAAGACCAAAAGGGTGTGTTTAGGGGCAACAAGGTTCAGTTGGGGCCAATAAGTCCCAATAAGGTGTGTATATAACCAATAAGTTGTGTTTAGTACCAATGATGGCACAATAATGTGTGTATATAACAAATAGGTTGTGTCACCAATGATGGCCAATAAGTTGTGTTTAGGACCAATGATGGCCCAATAAGGTGTGTATATAACCAATAGGTTGTGTTTAGGACCAATGATGGCCAATAAGTTGTGTTTAGGACCAATGATGGCCCAACAATGTGTGTATATAACCAATGGGACAAAAAAGGTGTGTTTAGGGGCAACAAGGGTCAGTTGGGACCAATGAGTCTCAATAAGGTGTTTATATAAATAATAAGTTGTGTTTAGGACCAATGATTGCCCAATAAGGTGTGTATATAACCAATAGGTTGTTTTTAGGACCAATGATGGCCAATAAGTTGTGTTTAGGACCAATGATAGCAAATAAGTTATATTTAGGACAAATGAGGGCCCAATAAGGTGTGTATATAACCAAAAGGAACAAAAAGGTGTGTTTAGGGGCAACAAGGGTCAGTTAGGACCAATGAGTCCCAATAAGGTGTGTATATAACCAATAGGTTGTGTTTAGGACCAATGATGGCCAATAAGTTGTGTTTAGGACCAATGATGGCCAATAAGTTGTGTTTAGGACCAATGATGGTTCAATAAGGTGTGTATATAACTAATAGGACCAAAAAGGTGCGTTTAGGGGCAACAAGGGTCAGTTGGAACCAATGAGTCCCAATAAGGTGTGTATATAACCAATAAGTTGTGTTTATGACCAATGATAGCCCAATAAGGTGTGTATATAACCAATAGGTTGTGTTTAGGACCAATGATGGCAAATAAGTTGTGTTTAGGACCAATAATGGCCCAATAAGGTGTGTATATAACCAATAGGACAAAAAAGGTGTGTTTAGGGGCAACACGGGTTAATTGGGACCAATGAGTCCCAATAAGGAGTGTATATAACCAATAAGTTGTGTTTAGGACCAATGATGGCCCAATAAGGTGTGAATATAACCAATAGGACCAAAAAGGTGTGTGTGGGGCAACAAGGTTCAGTTGGGACCAATGAGTCCCAATAAGGTGTGTATATAACCAATAAGTTGTGTTTAGGACCAATGATAGCCCAACAATGTGTGTATATAACCAATGGGACAAAAAAGGTGTGTTTAGGGGCAACAAGGGTCAGTTGGTACCAATGAGTCCCTATAAGGTGTGTATATAAACAATAAGTTGTGTTTAGGACCAATGATTGCCCAATAAGGTGTGTATATAACCAATAGGTTGTGTTTAGGACCAATGATGGCAAATAAGTTATATTTAGGACCAATGAGGGCCCAATAAGGTGTGTATATAGCCAATAGGACCAAAAAGGTGTGTTTAGGGGCAACAAGGGTCAGTTAGGACCAATGAGTCCCAATAAGGTGTGTATATGACCAATAAGTTGTGTTTAGGACCAATGATGGCCAAACAATGTGTGTATATAACCAATGGGACAAAAAAAGGTCTGTTTGGGGCAACAAGGGTCAGTTGGGACCAATGAGTCCCAATAAGGTGTTTATATAAATAATAAGTTGTGTTTAGGACCAATGATTGCCCAATAAGGTGTGTATATAACCAATTTTAGGACCAATGATGGCCAATAAGTTGTGTTTAGGACCAATGATGGCCCAATAAGGTGTGTATATAACCAATAGGTTGTGTTTAGGACCAATGATAGCAAATAAGTTATATTTAGGACAGATGAGGGCCCAATAAGGTGTGTATATAACCAAAAGGAACAAAAAGGTGTGTTTAGGGGCAAAAAGGGTCAGTTAGGACCAATGAGTCCCAATAAGGTGTGTATATAACCAATAGGTTGTGTTTAGGACCAATGATGGCCAATAAGTTGTGTTTAGGACCAATGATGGCCAATAAGTTGTGTTTAGGACCAATGATGGTCCAATAAGGTATGTATATAACTAATAGGACCAAAAAGGTGCGTTTAGGGGAAACAAGGGTCAGTTGGAACCAATGAGTCCCAGTAAGGTGTGTATATAACCAATAAGTTGTGTTTATGACCAATGATAGCCCAATAAGGTGTGTATATAACCAATAGACTGTGTTTAGGACCAATGATGGCAAATAAGTTGTGTTTAGGACCAATGATGGCCCAATAAGGTGTGTATATAACCAATAGGACAAAAAAGGTGTGTTTAGGGGCAACACGGGTCAATTGGGACCAATGAGTCCCAATAAGGAGTGTATATAACCAATAAGTTGTGTTTAGGACCAATGATGGCCCAATAAGGTGTGAATATAACCAATAGGACCAAAAAGGTGTGTGTGGGGCAACAAGGTTCAGTTGGGACCAATGAGTCCCAATAAGGTGTGTATATAACCAATAAGTTGTGTTTAGGACCAATGATGGCACAATAATGTGTATATATAACCAATAGGTTGTGTTTAGGACCAATGATGGCCAATAAGTTGTGTTTAGGACCAATGATGGCCCAATAAGGTGTGTATATAACCAATAGGACCAAAAAGGTGTGTTTAGGGGCAACAAGGGTCAGTTAGGACCAATGAGTCCCAATAAGGTGTGTATATAACCAATAAGTTGTGTTTAGGACCAATGATGGCCCAATAAGGTGTGTATATAACCAATAGGTTGTGTTTAGGACCAATAATGGCCAATAAGTTGTGTTTAGGACCAATGATGGTCCAATAAGGTGTGTATATAACTAATAGGACCAAAAAGGTATGTTTAGGGGCAACAAGGGTCAGTTGGGACCAATGAGTCCCAATAAGGTGTGTATATAACCAATAAGTTGTGTTTAGGACCAATGATTGCTAAATAAGGTTTGTATATAACCAATAGGTTGTGTTTAGGATCAATGATGGAAAATAAGTTGTGTTTAGGGCCAATGATGGCCCAATAAGGTGTGTATATAACCAATAGGACGAAAAAGGTGTGTTTAGGGCCAACAAGGGTCAGTTGAGACCAATGTGTCCCAATAAGGTGTGTATATAAACAATAAGTTGTGTTTACGAGCAATGATGGCCCAATAAGGTGTGTATATAACCAATAGGACCAAAAAGGTGTGTTTAGGGGCAACAAGGTTCAGTTGGGACCAATGAGTCCCAATAAGGTGTGTATATAACCAATAAGTTGTGTTTAGTACCAATGATGGCACAATAATGTGTGTATATAACAAATAGGTTGTGTTTAGGACCAATGATGGCCAATAAGTTGTGTTTAGGACCAATGATGGCCCAATAAGGTGTGTATATAACCAATAGGTTGTGTTTAGGACCAATGATGGCCAATAAGTTGTGTTTAGAACCAATGATGGCCCAACAATGTGTGTATATAACCAATGGGACAAAAAAGGTGTGTTTAGGGGCAACAAGGGTCAGTTGGGACCAATGAGTCTCAATAAGGTGTTTATATAAATAATAAGTTGTGTTTAGGACCAATGATTGCCCAATAAGGTGTGTATATAACCAATAGGTTGTTTTTAGGACCAATGATGGCCAATAAGTTGTGTTTAGGACCAATGATAGCAAATAAGTTATATTTAGGACAAATGAGGGCCCAATAAGGTGTGTATATAACCAATAGGAACAAAAAGGTGTGTTTAGGGGCAACAAGGGTCAGTTAGGACCAATGAGTCCCAATAAGGTGTGTATATAACCAATAGGTTGTGTTTAGGACCAATGATGGCCAATAAGTTGTGTTTAGGACCAATGATGGCCAATAAGTTGTGTTTAGGACCAATGATGGTCCAATAAGGTGTGTATATAACTAATAGGACCAAAAAGGTGCGTTTAGGGGCAACAAGGGTCAGTTGGAACCAATGAGTCCCAATAAGGTGTGTATATAACCAATAAGTTGTGTTTATGACCAATGATAGCCCAATAAGGTGTGTATATAACCAATAGGTTGTGTTTAGGACCAATGATGGCAAATAAGTTGTGTTTAGGACCAATGATGGCCCAATAAGGTGTGTATATAACCAATAGGACAAAAAAGGTGTGTTTAGGGGCAACACGGGTCAATTGGGACCAATGAGTCCCAATAAGGAGTGTATATAACCAATAAGTTGTGTTTAGGACCAATGATGGCCCAATAAGGTGTGAATATAACCAATAGGACCAAAAAGGTGTGTGTGGGGCAACAAGGTTCAGTTGGGACCAATGAGTCCCAATAAGGTGTGTATATAACCAATAAGTTGTGTTTAGGACCAATGATGGCCCAATAATGTGTATATATAACCAATAGGTTGTGTTTAGGACCAATGATGGCCAATAAGTTGTGTTTAGGACCAATGATGGCCCAATAAGGTGTGTATATAACCAATAGGACCAAAAAGGTGTGTTTAGGGGCAACAAGGGTCAGTTGGGACCAATGAGTCCCAATAAGGTGTGTATATAACCAATAAGTTGTGTTTAGGACCAATGATGGCTAAATAAGGTGTGTATATAACCAATAGGTTGTATTTAGGACCAATAATGGCCAATAAGTTGTGTTTAGGACCAATGATGGCCCAATAAGGTGTGTATATAACTAATAGGACCAAAAAGGTAAGTTTAGGGGCAACAAGGGTCAGTTGGGACCAATGAGTCCCAATAAGGTGTGTATATAACCAATAAGTTGTGTTTAGGACCAATGATTGCCCAATAAGGTTTGTATATAACCAATAGGTTGTGTTTAGGACCAATGATGGCAAATAAGTTGTGTTTAGGGCCAATGATGGCCCAATAAGGTGTGTATATAACCAATAGGACCAAAAAGGTGTGTTTAGGGGCAACAAGGGTCAGTTGGGACCAATGAGTCCCAATAAGGTGTGTATATAACCAATAAGTTGTGTTTAGGACCAATGATGGCCCAATAAGGTGTGTATATAACCAATAGGACCAAAAAGGTGTGTTTAGGGGCAACAAGGGTCAGTTGGGACCAATGAGTCCCAATAAGGTGTGTATATAACCAATAAGTTGTGTTTAGGACCAATGATGGCCCAATAAGGTGTGTATATAACCAATAGGTTGTGTTTAGGACCAATGATGGCCAATAAGTTGTGTTTAGGACCAATGATGGCCCAATAAGGTGTGTATATAACCAATAGGTTGTGTTTAGGACCAATGATGGCCAATAAGTTGTGTTTAGAACCAATGATGGCCCAACAATGTGTGTATATAACCAATGGGACAAAAAAGGTGTGTTTAGGGGCAACAAGGGTCAGTTGGGACCAATGAGTCCCAATAAGGTGTTTATATAAATAATAAGTTGTGTTTAGGACCAATGATTGCCCAATAAGGTGTGTATATAACCAATAGGTTGTTTTTAGGACCAATGAGTGGCCAATAAGTTGTGTTTAGGACCAATGATAGCAAATAAGTTATATTTAGGACAAATGAGGGCCCAATAAGGTGTGTATATAACCAAAAGGAACAAAAAGGTGTGTTTAGGGGCAACAAGGGTCAGTTAGGACCAATGAGTCCCAATAAGGTGTGTATATAACCAATAGGTTGTGTTTAGGACCAATGATGGCCAATAAGTTGTGTTTAGGACCAATGATGGCCAATAAGTTGTGTTTAGGACCAATGATGGTCCAATAAGGTATGTATATAACTAATAGGACCAAAAAGGTGCGTTTAGGGGAAACAAGGGTCAGTTGGAACCAATGAGTCCCAGTAAGGTGTGTATATAACCAATAAGTTGTGTTTATGACCAATGATAGCCCAATAAGGTGTGTATATAACCAATAGACTGTGTTTAGGACCAATGATGGCAAATAAGTTGTGTTTAGGACCAATGATGGCCCAATAAGGTGTGTATATAACCAATAGGACAAAAAAGGTGTGTTTAGGGGCAACACGGGTCAATTGGGACCAATGAGTCCCAATAAGGAGTGTATATAACCAATAAGTTGTGTTTAGGACCAATGATGGCCCAATAAGGTGTGAATATAACCAATAGGACCAAAAAGGTGTGTGTGGGGCAACAAGGTTCAGTTGGGACAAATGAGTCCCAATAAGGTGTGTATATAACCAATAAGTTGTGTTTAGGACCAATGATGGCACAATAATGTGTATATATAACCAATAGGTTGTGTTTAGGACCAATGATGGCCAATAAGTTGTGTTTAGGACCAATGATGGCCCAATAAGGTGTGTATATAACCAACAGGACCAAAAAGGTGTGTTTAGGGGCAACAAGGGTCAGTTAGGACCAATGAGTCCCAATAAGGTGTGTATATAACCAATAAGTTGTGTTTAGGACCAATGATTGCTAAATAAGGTTTGTATATAACCAATAGGTTGTATTTAGGACCAATAATGGCCAATAAGTTGTGTTTAGGACCAATGATGGCCCAATAAGGTGTGTATATAACTAATAGGACCAAAAAGGTAAGTTTAGGGGCAACAAGGGTCAGTTGGGACCAATGAGTCCCAATAAGGTGTGTATATAACCAATAAGTTGTGTTTAGGACCAATGATTGCTAAATAAGGTTTGTATATAACCAATAGGTTGTGTTTAGGATCAATGATGGAAAATAAGTTGTGTTTAGGGCCAATGATGGCCCAATAAAGTGTGTATATAACCAATAGGACGAAAAAGGAGTGTTTAGGGCCAACAAGGGTCAGTTGAGACCAATGTGTCCCAATAAGGTGTGTATATAAACAATAAGTTGTGTTTACGAGCAATGATGGCCCAATAAGGTGTGAATATAACCAATAAGACCAAAAGGGAGTGTTTAGGGGCAACAAGGTTCAGTTGGGGCCAATAAGTCCCAATAAGGTGTGTATATAACCAATAAGTTGTGTTTAGTACCAATGATGGCACAATAATGTGTGTATATAACAAATAGGTTGTGTTTAGGACCAATGATGGCCAATAAGTTGTGTTTAGGACCAATGATGGCCCAATAAGGTGTGTATATAACCAATAGGTTGTGTTTAGGACCAATGATGGCCAATAAGTTGTGTTTAGAACCAATGATGGCCCAACAATGTGTGTATATAACCAATGGGACAAAAAAGGTGTGTTTAGGGGCAACAAGGGTCAGTTGGGACCAATGAGTCCCAATAAGGTGTTTATATAAATAATAAGTTGTGTTTAGGACCAATGATTGCCCAATAAGGTGTGTATATAACCAATTTTAGGACCAATGATGGCCAATAAGTTTGTTAGGACCAATGATGGCCCAATAAGGTGTGTTAACCAATAGGTTGTGTTTAGGACCAATGATAGCAAATAAGTTATATTTAGGACAAATGAGGGCCCAATAAGGTGTGTATATAACCAAAAGGAACAAAAAGGTGTGTTTAGGGGCAACAAGGGTCAGTTAGGACCAATGAGTCCCAATAAGGTGTGTATATAACCAATAGGTTGTGTTTAGGACCAATGATGGCCAATAAGTTGTGTTTAGGACCAATGATGGCCAATAAGTTGTGTTTAGGACCAATGATGGTCCAATAAGGTATGTATATAACTAATAGGACCAAAAAGGTGCGTTTAGGGGAAACAAGGGTCAGTTGGAACCAATGAGTCCCAGTAAGGTGTGTATATAACCAATAAGTTGTGTTTATGACCAATGATAGCCCAATAAGGTGTGTATATAACCAATAGACTGTGTTTAGGACCAATGATGGCAAATAAGTTGTGTTTAGGACCAATGATGGCCCAATAAGGTGTGTATATAACCAATAGGACAAAAAAGGTGTGTTTAGGGGCAACACGGGTCAATTGGGACCAATGAGTCCCAATAAGGAGTGTATATAACCAATAAGTTGTGTTTAGGACCAATGATGGCCCAATAAGGTGTGAATATAACCAATAGGACCAAAAAGGTGTGTGTGGGGCAACAAGGTTCAGTTGGGACAAATGAGTCCCAATAAGGTGTGTATATAACCAATAAGTTGTGTTTAGGACCAATGATGGCACAATAATGTGTATATATAACCAATAGGTTGTGTTTAGGACCAATGATGGCCAATAAGTTGTGTTTAGGACCAATGATGGCCCAATAAGGTGTGTATATAACCAACAGGACCAAAAAGGTGTGTTTAGGGGCAACAAGGGTCAGTTAGGACCAATGAGTCCCAATAAGGTGTGTATATAACCAATAAGTTGTGTTTAGGACCAATGATTGCTAAATAAGGTTTGTATATAACCAATAGGTTGTATTTAGGACCAATAATGGCCAATAAGTTGTGTTTAGGACCAATGATGGTCCAATAAGGTGTGTATATAACTAATAGGACCAAAAAGGTAAGTTTAGGGGCAACAAGGGTCAGTTGGGACCAATGAGTCCCAATAAGGTGTGTATATAACCAATAAGTTGTGTTTAGGACCAATGATTGCTAAATAAGGTTTGTATATAACCAATAGGTTGTGTTTAGGATCAATGATGGAAAATAAGTTGTGTTTAGGGCCAATGATGGCCCAATAAAGTGTGTATATAACCAATAGGACGAAAAAGGAGTGTTTAGGGCCAACAAGGGTCAGTTGAGACCAATGTGTCCCAATAAGGTGTGTATATAAACAATAAGTTGTGTTTACGAGCAATGATGGCCCAATAAGGTGTGAATATAACCAATAAGACCAAAAGGGTGTGTTTAGGGGCAACAAGGTTCAGTTGGGGCCAATAAGTCCCAATAAGGTGTGTATATAACCAATAAGTTGTGTTTAGTACCAATGATGGCACAATAATGTGTGTATATAACCAATAGGTTGTGTTTAGGACCAATGATGGCCAATAAGTTGTGTTTAGGACCAATGATGGCCCAATAAGGTGTGTATATAACCAATAGGACCAAAAAGGTGTGTTTAGGGGCAACAAGGGTCAGTTAGGACCAATGAGTCCCAATAAGGTGTGTATATGACCAATAAGTTGTGTTTAGGACCAATGATGGCCCAACAATGTGTGTATATAACCAATGGGACAAAAAAGGTGTGTTTAGGGGCAACAAGGGTCAGTTGGGACCAATGAGTCTCAATAAGGTGTTTATATAAATAATAAGTTGTGTTTAGGACCAATGATTGCCCAATAAGGTGTGTATATAACCAATAGGTTGTTTTTAGGACCAATGATGGCCAATAAGTTGTGTTTAGGACCAATGATAGCAAATAAGTTATATTTAGGACAAATGAGGGCCCAATAAGGTGTGTATATAACCAAAAGGAACAAAAAGGTGTGTTTAGGGGCAACAAGGGTCAGTTAGGACCAATGAGTCCCAATAAGGTGTGTATATAACCAATAGGTTGTGTTTAGGACCAATGATGGCCAATAAGTTGTGTTTAGGACCAATGATGGCCAATAAGTTGTGTTTAGGACCAATGATGGTCCAATAAGGTATGTATATAACTAATAGGACCAAAAAGGTGCGTTTAGGGGAAACAAGGGTCAGTTGGAACCAATGAGTCCCAATAAGGTGTGTATATAACCAATAAGTTGTGTTTATGACCAATGATAGCCCAATAAGGTGTGTATATAACCAATAGACTGTGTTTAGGACCAATGATGGCAAATAAGTTGTGTTTAGGACCAATGATGGCCCAATAAGGTGTGTATATAACCAATAGGACAAAAAAGGTGTGTTTAGGGGCAACACGGGTCAATTGGGACCAATGAGTCCCAATAAGGAGTGTATATAACCAATAAGTTGTGTTTAGGACCAATGATGGCCCAATAAGGTGTGAATATAACCAATAGGACCAAAAAGGTGTGTGTGGGGCAACAAGGTTCAGTTGGGACAAATGAGTCCCAATAAGGTGTGTATATAACCAATAAGTTGTGTTTAGGACCAATGATGGCACAATAATGTGTATATATAACCAATAGGTTGTGTTTAGGACCAATGATGGCCAATAAGTTGTGTTTAGGACCAATGATGGCCCAATAAGGTGTGTATATAACCAACAGGACCAAAAAGGTGTGTTTAGGGGCAACAAGGGTCAGTTAGGACCAATGAGTCCCAATAAGGTGTGTATATAACCAATAAGTTGTGTTTAGGACCAATGATTGCTAAATAAGGTTTGTATATAACCAATAGGTTGTATTTAGGACCAATAATGGCCAATAAGTTGTGTTTAGGACCAATGATGGTCCAATAAGGTGTGTATATAACTAATAGGACCAAAAAGGTAAGTTTAGGGGCAACAAGGGTCAGTTGGGACCAATGAGTCCCAATAAGGTGTGTATATAACCAATAAGTTGTGTTTAGGACCAATGATTGCTAAATAAGGTTTGTATATAACCAATAGGTTGTGTTTAGGATCAATGATGGAAAATAAGTTGTGTTTAGGGCCAATGATGGCCCAATAAAGTGTGTATATAACCAATAGGACGAAAAAGGAGTGTTTAGGGCCAACAAGGGTCAGTTGAGACCAATGTGTCCCAATAAGGTGTGTATATAAACAATAAGTTGTGTTTACGAGCAATGATGGCCCAATAAGGTGTGAATATAACCAATAAGACCAAAAGGGAGTGTTTAGGGGCAACAAGGTTCAGTTGGGGCCAATAAGTCCCAATAAGGTGTGTATATAACCAATAAGTTGTGTTTAGTACCAATGATGGCACAATAATGTGTGTATATAACAAATAGGTTGTGTTTAGGACCAATGATGGCCAATAAGTTGTGTTTAGGACCAATGATGGCCCAATAAGGTGTGTATATAACCAATAGGTTGTGTTTAGGACCAATGATGGCCAATAAGTTGTGTTTAGAACCAATGATGGCCCAACAATGTGTGTATATAACCAATGGGACAAAAAAGGTGTGTTTAGGGGCAACAAGGGTCAGTTGGGACCAATGAGTCTCAATAAGGTGTTTATATAAATAATAAGTTGTGTTTAGGACCAATGATTGCCCAATAAGGTGTGTATATAACCAATAGGTTGTTTTTAGGACCAATGATGGCCAATAAGTTGTGTTTAGGACCAATGATAGCAAATAAGTTATATTTAGGACAAATGAGGGCCCAATAAGGTGTGTATATAACCAAAAGGAACAAAAAGGTGTGTTTAGGGGCAACAAGGGTCAGTTAGGACCAATGAGTCCCAATAAGGTGTGTATATAACCAATAGGTTGTGTTTAGGACCAATGATGGCCAATAAGTTGTGTTTAGGACCAATGATGGCCAATAAGTTGTGTTTAGGACCAATGATGGTTCAATAAGGTGTGTATATAACTAATAGGACCAAAAAGGTGCGTTTAGGGGCAACAAGGGTCAGTTGGAACCAATGAGTCCCAATAAGGTGTGTATATAACCAATAAGTTGTGTTTATGACCAATGATAGCCCAATAAGGTGTGTATATAACCAATAGGTTGTGTTTAGGACCAATGATGGCAAATAAGTTGTGTTTAGGACCAATAATGGCCCAATAAGGTGTGTATATAACCAATAGGACAAAAAAGGTGTGTTTAGGGGCAACACGGGTTAATTGGGACCAATGAGTCCCAATAAGGAGTGTATATAACCAATAAGTTGTGTTTAGGACCAATGATGGCCCAATAAGGTGTGAATATAACCAATAGGACCAAAAAGGTGTGTGTGGGGCAACAAGGTTCAGTTGGGACCAATGAGTCCCAATAAGGTGTGTATATAACCAATAAGTTGTGTTTAGGACCAATGATAGCCCAACAATATGTGTATATAACCAATGGGACAAAAAAGGTGTGTTTAGGGGCAACAAGGGTCAGTTGGTACCAATGAGTCCCTATAAGGTGTGTATATAAACAATAAGTTGTGTTTAGGACCAATGATTGCCCAATAAGGTGTGTATATAACCAATAGGTTGTGTTTAGGACCTATGATGGCAAATAAGTTATATTTAGGACCAATGAGGGCCCAATAAGGTGTGTATATAGCCAATAGGACCAAAAAGGTGTGTTTAGGGGCAACAAGGGTCAGTTAGGACCAATGAGTCCCAATAAGGTGTGTATATGACCAATAAGTTGTGTTTAGGACCAATGATGGCCAAACAATGTGTGTATATAACCAATGGGACAAAAAAGGTCTGTTTGGGGCAACAAGGGTCAGTTGGGACCAATGAGTCCCAATAAGGTGTTTATATAAATAATAAGTTGTGTTTAGGACCAATGATTGCCCAATAAGGTGTGTATATAACCAATTTTAGGACCAATGATGGCCAATAAGTTGTGTTTAGGACCAATGATGGCCCAATAAGGTGTGTATATAACCAATAGGTTGTGTTTAGGACCAATGATAGCAAATAAGTTATATTTAGGACAGATGAGGGCCCAATAAGGTGTGTATATAACCAAAAGGAACAAAAAGGTGTGTTTAGGGGCAAAAAGGGTCAGTTAGGACCAATGAGTCCCAATAAGGTGTGTATATAACCAATAGGTTGTGTTTAGGACCAATGATGGCCAATAAGTTGTGTTTAGGACCAATGATGGCCAATAAGTTGTGTTTAGGACCAATGATGGTCCAATAAGGTATGTATATAACTAATAGGACCAAAAAGGTGCGTTTAGGGGAAACAAGGGTCAGTTGGAACCAATGAGTCCCAGTAAGGTGTGTATATAACCAATAAGTTGTGTTTATGACCAATGATAGCCCAATAAGGTGTGTATATAACCAATAGGTTGTGTTTAGGACCAATGATGGCAAATAAGTTGTGTTTAGGACCAATGATGGCCCAATAAGGTGTGTATATAACCAATAGGACAAAAAAGGTGTGTTTAGGGGCAACACGGGTCAATTGGGACCAATGAGTCCCAATAAGGAGTGTATATAACCAATAAGTTGTGTTTAGGACCAATGATGGCCCAATAAGGTGTGAATATAACCAATAGGACCAAAAAGGTGTGTGTGGGGCAACAAGGTTCAGTTGGGACAAATGAGTCCCAATAAGGTGTGTATATAACCAATAAGTTGTGTTTAGGACCAATGATGGCACAATAATGTGTATATATAACCAATAGGTTGTGTTTAGGACCAATGATGGCCAATAAGTTGTGTTTAGGACCAATGATGGCCCAATAAGGTGTGTATATAACCAATAGGACCAAAAAGGTGTGTTTCGGGGCAACAAGGGTCAGTTAGGACCAATGAGTCCCAATAAGGTGTGTATATTACCAATACGTTGTGTTTAGGACGTATGATGGCCCAATAAGGTGTGTATATAACCAATAAGTTGTGTTTAGGACCAATGACTGCCCAATAAGGTTTGTATATAACCAATAGGTTGTATTTAGGACCAATAATGGCCAATAAGTTGTGTTTAGGACCAATGATGGTCCAATAAGGTGTGTATATAACTAATAGGACCAAAAAGGTAAGTTTAGGGGCAACAAGGGTCAGTTGGGACCAATGAGTCCCAATAAGGTGTGTATATAACCAATAAGTTGTGTTTAGGACCAATGATGGCCCAATAAGGTGTGTATATACCCAATAGGACCAAAAGGTGTGTTTAAAGGCAACAAGGGTCAATTGGGAGCAATGAGTCCTAATAAGGAGTGTATATAACCAATAAGTTGTGTTTAGGACCAATGATGGCACAATAAGGTGTGAATATAACCAATAGGACCAAAAAGGTGTGTGTGGGGCAACAAGGTTCCGTTGGGACCAATGAGTCCCAATAAGGTGTGTATATAACCAATAAGTTATGTTTAGGACCAATGATGGCCCAACAATGTGTGTATATAACCAATGGGACAAAAAAGGTGTGTTTAGGGGCAACAAGGGTCAGTTGGGACCAATGAGTCCCAATAAGGTGTGTATATAAACAATAATTTGTGTTTAGGACCAATGATTGCCCAATAAGGTGTGTATATAACCAATAGGTTGTGTTTAGGACCAATGATGGCAAATAAGTTATATTTAGGACCAATGAGGGCCCAATAAGGTGTGTATATAACCAATAGGACCAAAAAGGTGTGTTTAGGGACAACAAGGGTCAGTTAGGACCAGTGAGTCCCAATAAGGTGTGTATATGACCAATAAGTTGTGTTTAGGACCAATGATGGCCCAACAATGTGTGTATATAACCAATGGGACAAAAAAGGTGTGTTTGGGGCAACAAGGGTCAGTTGGGACCAATGAGTCCCAATAAGGTGTTTATATAAATAATAAGTTGTGTTTAGGACCAATGATTGCCCAATAAGGTGTGTATATAACCAATTTTAGGACCAATGATGGCCAATAAGTTGTGTTTAGGACCAATGATGGCCCAATAAGGTGTGTATATAACCAATAGGTTGTGTTTAGGACCAATGATAGCAAATAAGTTATATTTAGGACAAATGAGGGCCCAATAAGGTGTGTATATAACCAATAGGAACAAAAAGGTGTGTTTAGGGGCAACAAGGGTCAGTTAGGACCAATGAGTCCCAATAAGGTGTGTATATAACCAATAAGTTGTGTTTAGGACCAATGATTGCCAAATAAGGTTTGTATATAACCAATAGGTTGTGTTTAGGATCAATGATGGAAAATAAGCTGTGTTTAGGGCCAATGATGGCCCAATAAGGTGTGTATATAACCAATAGGACCAGAAAGGTGTGTTTAGGGGCAACACGGGTCAATTGGGACCAATGAGTCCCAATAAGGAGTGTATATAACCAAAAAGTTGTGTTTAGGACCAATGATGGCCCAGTAAGCTGTGTATATAACCAATAGGTCGTGTTTAGGAACAATGATGGCCAATAAGTTGTGTTTAGGAGCAATGATGGCCCAATAAAGTGTGTATATAACCAATAGGACGAAAAAGGAGTGTTTAGGGCCAACAAGGGTCAGTTGAGACCAATGTGTCCCAATAAGGTGTGTATATAAACAATAAGTTGTGTTTACGAGCAATGATGGCCCAATAAGGTGTGAATATAACCAATAAGACCAAAAGGATGTGTTTAGGGGCAACAAGGTTCAGTTGGGGCCAATGAGTCCCAATAAGGTGTGTATATAACCAATAAGTTGTGTTTAGTACCAATGATGGCACAATAATGTGTGTATATAACAAATAGGTTGTGTTTAGGACCAATGATGGCCAATAAGTTGTGTTTAGGACCAATGATGGCCCAATAAGGTGTGTATATAACCAATAGGTTGTGTTTAGGACCAATGATGGCAAATAAGTTATATTTAGGACCAATGAGGGCCCAATAAGGTGTGTATATAACCAATAGGACCAAATAGGTGTGTTTAGGGGCAACAAGGGTCAGTTAGGACCAATGAGTCCCAATAAGGTGTGTATATGACCAATAAGTTGTGTTTAGGACCAATGATGGCCCAACAATGTGTGTATATAACCAATGGGACAAAAAAGGTGTGTTTAGGGGCAACAAGGGTCAGTTGGGACCAATGAGTCTCAATAAGGTGTTTATATAAAAATAAGTTGTGTTTAGGACCAATGATTGCCCAATAAGGTGTGTATATAACCAAAAGGAACAAAAATTTGTGTTTAGGGGCAACAAGGGTCAGTTAGGACCAATGAGTCCCAATAAGGTGTGTATATAACCAATAGGTTGTGTTTAGGACCAATGATGGCCAATAAGTTGTGTTTAGGACCAATGATGGCAAATAAGTTGTGTTTAGGACCAATGATGGTCCAATAAGGTGTGTATATAACTAATAGGACCAAAAAGGTGTGTTTAGGGGCAACAAGGGTCAGTTAGGACCAATGAGTCCCAATAAGGTGTGTATATGACCAATAAGTTGTGTTTAGGACCAATGATGGCCAAACAATGTGTGTATATAACCAATGGGACAAAAAAGGTCTGCTTGGGGCAACAAGGGTCAGTTGGGACCAATGAGTCCCAATAAGGTGTTTATATAAATAATAAGTTGTGTTTAGGACCAATGATTGCCCAATAAGGTGTGTATATATCCAATTTTAGGACCAATGATGGCCAATAAGTTGTGTTTAGGACCAGTGATGGCCCAATAAGGTGTGTATATAACCAATAGGTTGTGTTTAGGACCAATGATAGCAAATAAGTTATATTTAGGACAAATGAGGGCCCAATAAGGTGTGTATATAACCAAAAGGAACAAAAAGGTGTGTTTAGGGGCAACAAGGGTCAGTTAGGACCAATGAGTCCCAATAAGGTGTGTATATAACCAATAGGTTGTGTTTAGGACCAATGATGGCCAATAAGTTGTGTTTAGGACCAATGATGGCCAATAAGTTGTGTTTAGGACCAATGATGGTCCAATAAGGTATGTATATAACTAATAGGACCAAAAAGGTGCGTTTAGGGGCAACAAGGGTCAGTTGGAACCAATGAGTCCCAATAAGGTGTGTATATAACCAATAAGTTGTGTTTATGACCAATGATAGCCCAATAAGGTGTGTATATAACCAATAGGTTGTGTTTAGGACCAATGATGGCAAATAAGTTGTGTTTAGGACCAATGATGGCCCAATAAGGTGTGTATATAACCAATAGGACAAAAAAGGTGTGTTTAGGGGCAACACGGGTCAATTGGGACCAATGAGTCCCAATAAGGAGTGTATATAACCAATAAGTTGTGTTTAGGACCAATGATGGCCCAATAAGGTGTGAATATAACCAATAGGACCAAAAAGGTGTGTGTGGGGCAACAAGGTTCAGTTGGGACCAATGAGTCCCAATAAGGTGTGTATATAACCAATAAGTTGTGTTTAGGACCAATGATAGCCCAACAATGTGTGTATATAACCAAAGGGACAAAAAAGGTGTGTTTAGGGGCAACAAGGGTCAGTTAGGACCAATGAGTCCCAATAAGGTGTGTATATAACCGATAAGTTGTGTTTAGGACCAATGATGGCACAATAATGTGTATATATAACCAATAGGTTGTGTTTAGGACCAATGATGGCAAATAAGTTATGTTTAGGACCAATGAGGGCCCAATAAGGTGTGTATATAACCAATAGGACCAAAAAGGTGTGTTTAGGGGAAACAAGGGTCAGTTAGGACCAGTGAGTCCCAATAAGGTGTGTAAATAACTAATAAGTTGTGTTTAGGACCAATGATTGCCCAATAAGGTTTGTATATAACCAATAGGTTGTATTTAGGATCAATGATGGCAAATAAGTTGTGTTTAGGACCAATGATGGCCCAATAAGGTGTGTATATAACCAATAGGTTGTGTTTAGGACCAATGATGGCAAATAAGTTATATTTAGGACCAATGAGGGCCCAATAAGGTGTGTATATAACCAATAGGACCAAAAAGGTGTGTTTAGGGGCAACAAGGGTCAGTTAGGACCAATGAGTCCCAATAAGGTGTGTATATGACCAATAAGTTGTGTTTAGGACCAATGATGGCCCAACAATGTGTGTATATAACCAATGGGACAAAAAAGGTGTGTTTGGGGCAACAAGGGTCAGTTGGGACCAATGAGTCCCAATAAGGTGTTTATATAAATAATAAGTTGTGTTTAGGACCAATGATTGCCCAATAAGGTGTGTATATAACCAATTTTAGGACCAATGATGGCCAATAAGTTGTGTTTAGGACCAATGATGGCCCAATAAGGTGTGTATATAACCAATAGGTTGTGTTTAGGACCAATGATAGCAAATAAGTTATATTTAGGACAAATGAGGGCCTAATAAGGTGTGTATATAACCAATAGGAACAAAAAGGTGTGTTTAGGGGCAACAAGGGTCAGTTAGGACCAATGAGTCCCAATAAGGTGTGTATATAACCAATAGGTTGTGTTTAGGACCAATGATGGCCAATAAGTTGTGTTTAGGACCAATGATGGCCAATAAGTTGTGTTTAGGACCAATGATGGTCCAATAAGGTGTGTATATAACTAATAGGACCAAAAAGGTGCGTTTAGGGGCAACAAGGGTCAGTTGGAACCAATGAGTCCCAATAAGGTGTGTATATAACCAATAAGTTGTGTTTATGACCAATGATAGCCCAATAAGGTGTGTATATAACCAATAGGTTGTGTTTAGGACCAATGATGGCAAATAAGTTGTGTTTAGGACCAATGATGGCCCAATAAGGTGTGTATATAACCAATAGGACAAAAAAGGTGTGTTTAGGGGCAACACGGGTCAATTGGGACCAATGAGTCCCAATAAGGAGTGTATATAACCAATAAGTTATGTTTAGGACCAATGATGGCCCAATAAGGTGTGAATATAACCAATAGGACCAAAAAGGTGTGTGTGGGGCAACAAGGTTCAGTTGGGACCAATGAGTCCCAATAAGGTGTGTATATAACCAATAAGTTGTGTTTAGGACCAATGATGGCACAATAATGTGTATATATAACCAATAGGTTGTGTTTAGGACCAATGATGGCCAATAAGTTGTGTTTAGGACCAATGATGGCCCAATAAGGTGTGTATATAACCAATAGGACCAAAAAGGTGTGTTTCGGGGCAACAAGGGTCAGTTAGGACCAATGAGTCCCAATAAGGTGTGTATATTACCAATACGTTGTGTATATAACCAATAGGTTGTGTTTAGGTCCAATGATGGCAAATAACTTATGTTTAGGACCAATGAGTCCCAATAAGGTGTGTATATAACCAATAAGTTGTGTTTAGGACCAATGATTGCCCAATAAGGTTTGTATATAACCAATAGGTTGTATTTAGGACCAATAATGGCCAATAAGTTGTGTTTAGGACCAATGATGGTCCAATAAGGTGTGTATATAACTAATAGGACCAAAAAGGTAAGTTTAGGGGCAACAAGGGTCAGTTGGGACCAATGAGTCCCAATAAGGTGTGTATATAACCAATAAGTTGTGTTTAGGACCAATGATGGCCCAATAAGGTGTGTATATACCCAATAGGACCAAAAGGTGTGTTTAAAGGCAACAAGGGTCAATTGGGAGCAATGAGTCCTAATAAGGAGTGTATATAACCAATAAGTTGTGTTTAGGACCAATGATGGCCAATAAGGTGTGGATATAACCAATAAGACCAAAAAGGTGTGTGTGGGGCAACAAGGTTCCGTTGGGACCAATGAGTCCCAATAAGGTGTGTATATAACCAATAAGTTGTGTTTAGGACCAATGATGGCCCAACAATGTGTGTATATAACCAATGGGACAAAAAAGGTGTGTTTAGGGGCAACAAGGGTCAGTTGGGACCAATGAGTCCCAATAAGGTGTGTATATAAACAATAATTTGTGTTTAGGACCAATGATTGCCCAATAAGGTGTGTATATAACCAATAGGTTGTGTTTAGGACCAATGATGGCAAATAAGTTATATTTAGGACCAATGAGGGCCCAATAAGGTGTGTATATAACCAATAGGACCAAAAAGGTGTGTTTAGGGGCAACAAGGGTCAGTTAGGACCAGTGAGTCCCAATAAGGTGTGTATATGACCAATAAGTTGTGTTTAGGACCAATGATGGCCCAACAATGTGTGTATATAACCAATGGGACAAAAAAGGTGTGTTTGGGGCAACAAGGGTCAGTTGGGACCAATGAGTCCCAATAAGGTGTTTATATAAATAATAAGTTGTGTTTAGGACCAATGATTGCCCAATAAGGTGTGTATATAACCAATTTTAGGACCAATGATGGCCAATAAGTTGTGTTTAGGACCAATGATGGCCCAATAAGGTGTGTATATAACCAATAGGTTGTGTTTAGGACCAATGATAGCAAATAAGTTATATTTAGGACAAATGAGGGCCAAATAAGGTGTGTATATAACAAATAGGAACAAAAAGGTGTGTTTAGGGGCAACAAGGGTCAGTTAGGACCAATGAGTCCCAATAAGGTGTGTATATAACCAATAAGTTGTGTTTAGGACCAATGATTGCCAAATAAGGTTTGTATATAACCAATAGGTTGTGTTTAGGATCAATGATGGAAAATAAGTTGTGTTTAGGGCCAATGATGGCCCAATAAGGTGTGTATATAACCAATAGGACCAGAAAGGTGTGTTTAGGGGCAACACGGGTCAATTGGGACCAATGAGTCCCAATAAGGAGTGTATATAACCAAAAAGTTGTGTTTAGGACCAATGATGGCCCAGTAAGCTGTGTATATAACCAATAGGTCGTGTTTAGGAACAATGATGGCCAATAAGTTGTGTTTAGGAGCAATGATGGCCCAATAAAGTGTGTATATAACCAATAGGACGAAAAAGGAGTGTTTAGGGCCAACAAGGGTCAGTTGAGACCAATGTGTCCCAATAAGGTGTGTATATAAACAATAAGTTGTGTTTACGAGCAATGATGGCCCAATAAGGTGTGAATATAACCAATAAGACCAAAAGGGTGTGTTTAGGGGCAACAAGGTTCAGTTGGGGCCAATGAGTCCCAATAAGGTGTGTATATAACCAATAAGTTGTGTTTAGTACCAATGATGGCACAATAATGTGTGTATATAACAAATAGGTTGTGTTTAGGACCAATGATGGCCAATAAGTTGTGTTTAGGACCAATGATGGCCCAATAAGGTGTGTATATAACCAATAGGTTGTGTTTAGGACCAATGATGGCAAATAAGTTATATTTAGGACCAATGAGGGCCCAATAAGGTGTGTATATAACCAATAGGACCAAATAGGTGTGTTTAGGGGCAACAAGGGTCAGTTAGGACCAATGAGTCCCAATAAGGTGTGTATATGACCAATAAGTTGTGTTTAGGACCAATGATGGCCCAACAATGTGTGTATATAACCAATGGGACAAAAAAGGTGTGTTTGGGGCAACAAGGGTCAGTTGGGACCAATGAGTCCCAATAAGGTGTTTATATAAATAATAAGTTGTGTTTAGGACCAATGATTGCCCAATAAGGTGTGTATATAACCAATTTTAGGACCAATGATGGCCAATAAGTTGTGTTTAGGACCAATGATGGCCCAATAAGGTGTGTATATAACCAATAGGTTGTGTTTAGGACCAATGATAGCAAATAAGTTATATTTAGGACAAATGAGGGCCTAATAAGGTGTGTATATAACCAATAGGAACAAAAAGGTGTGTTTAGGGGCAACAAGGGTCAGTTAGGACCAATGAGTCCCATAAGGTGTGTATATAACCAATAGGTTGTGTTTAGGACCAATGATGGCCAATAAGTTGTGTTTAGGACCAATGATGGCCCAAACAATGTGTGTATATAACCAATGGGACAAAAAAGGTGTGTTTAGGGGCAACAAGGGTCAGTTGGGACCAATGAGTCTCAATAAGGTGTTTATATAAATAATAAGTTGTGTTTAGGACCAATGATTGCCCAATAAGGTGTGTATATAACCAATAGGTTGTTTTTAGGACCAATGATGGCTAATAAGTTGTGTTTAGGACCAATGATAGCAAATAAGTTATATTTAGGACAAATGAGGGCCCAATAAGGTGTGTATATAACCAAAAGGAACAAAAAGGTGTGTTTAGGGGCAACAAGGGTCAGTTAGGACCAAGGAGTCCCAATAAGGTGTGTATATAACCAATAGGTTGTGTTTAGGACCAATGATGGCCAATAAGTTGTGTTTAGGACCAATGATGGCCAATAAGTTGTGTTTAGGACCAATGATGGTCCAATAAGGTGTGTATATAACTAATAGGACCAAAAAGGTGCGTTTAGGGGCAACAAGGGTCAGTTAGAACCAATGAGTCCCAATAAGGTGTGTATATAACCAATAAGTTGTGTTTATGACCAATGATAGCCCAATAAGGTGTGTATATAACCAATAGGTTGTGTTTAGGACCAATGATGGCAAATAAGTTGTGTTTAGGACCAATAATGGCCCAATAAGGTGTGTATATAACCAATAGGACAAAAAAGGTGTGTTTAGGGGCAACACGGGTTAATTGGGACCAATGAGTCCCAATAAGGAGTGTATATAACCAATAAGTTGTGTTTAGGACCAATGATGGCCCAATAAGGTGTGAATATAACCAATAGGACCAAAAAGGTGTGTGTGGGGCAACAAGGTTCAGTTGGGACCAATGAGTCCCAATAAGGTGTGTATATAACCAATAAGTTGTGTTTAGGACCAATGATAGCCCAACAATGTGTGTATATAACCAATGGGACAAAAAAGGTGTGTTTAGGGGCAACAAGGGTCAGTTGGTACCAATGAGTCCCTATAAGGTGTGTATATAAACAATAAGTTGTGTTTAGGACCAATGATTGCCCAATAAGATGTGTATATAACCAATAGGTTGTGTTTAGGACCAATGATGGCAAATAAGTTATATTTAGGACCAATGAGGGCCCAATAAGGTGTGTATATAGCCAATAGGACCAAAAAGGTGTGTTTAGGGGCAACAAGGGTCAGTTAGGACCAATGAGTCCCAATAAGGTGTGTATATGACCAATAAGTTGTGTTTAGGACCAATGATGGCCAAACAATGTGTGTATATAACCAATGGGACAAAAAAGGTCTGTTTGGGGCAACAAGGGTCAGTTGGGACCAATGAGTCCCAATAAGGTGTTTATATAAATAATAAGTTGTGTTTAGGACCAATGATTGCCCAATAAGGTGTGTATATATCCAATTTTAGGACCAATGATGGCCAATAAGTTGTGTTTAGGACCAGTGATGGCCCAATAAGGTGTGTATATAACCAATAGGTTGTGTTTAGGACCAATGATAGCAAATAAGTTATATTTAGGACCAATGAGGGCCCAATAAGGTGTGTATATAACCAATAGGACCAAAAAGGTGTGTTTAGGGGCAACAAGGGTCAGTTAGGACCAGTGAGTCCCAATAAGGTGTGTATATGACCAATAAGTTGTGTTTAGGACCAATGATGGCCCAACAATGTGTGTATATAACCAATGGGACAAAAAAGGTGTGTTTGGGGCAACAAGGGTCAGTTGGGACCAATGAGTCCCAATAAGGTGTTTATATAAATAATAAGTTGTGTTTAGGACCAATGATTGCCCAATAAGGTGTGTATATAACCAATTTTAGGACCAATGATGGCCAATAAGTTGTGTTTAGGACCAATGATGGCCCAATAAGGTGTGTATATAACCAATAGGTTGTGTTTAGGACCAATGATAGCAAATAAGTTATATTTAGGACAAATGAGGGCCCAATAAGGTGTGTATATAACCAATAGGAACAAAAAGGTGTGTTTAGGGGCAACAAGGGTCAGTTAGGACCAATGAGTCCCAATAAGGTGTGTATATAACCAATAAGTTGTGTTTAGGACCAATGATTGCCAAATAAGGTTTGTATATAACCAATAGGTTGTGTTTAGGATCAATGATGGAAAATAAGTTGTGTTTAGGGCCAATGATGGCCCAATAAGGTGTGTATATAACCAATAGGACCAGAAAGGTGTGTTTAGGGGCAACACGGGTCAATTGGGACCAATGAGTCCCAATAAGGAGTGTATATAACCAAAAAGTTGTGTTTAGGACCAATGATGGCCCAGTAAGCTGTGTATATAACCAATAGGTCGTGTTTAGGAACAATGATGGCCAATAAGTTGTGTTTAGGAGCAATGATGGCCCAATAAAGTGTGTATATAACCAATAGGACGAAAAAGGAGTGTTTAGGGCCAACAAGGGTCAGTTGAGACCAATGTGTCCCAATAAGGTGTGTATATAAACAATAAGTTGTGTTTACGAGCAATGATGGCCCAATAAGGTGTGAATATAACCAATAAGACCAAAAGGGTGTGTTTAGGGGCAACAAGGTTCAGTTGGGGCCAATGAGTCCCAATAAGGTGTGTATATAACCAATAAGTTGTGTTTAGTACCAATGATGGCACAATAATGTGTGTATATAACAAATAGGTTGTGTTTAGGACCAATGATGGCCAATAAGTTGTGTTTAGGACCAATGATGGCCCAATAAGGTGTGTATATAACCAATAGGTTGTGTTTAGGACCAATGATGGCAAATAAGTTATATTTAGGACCAATGAGGGCCCAATAAGGTGTGTATATAACCAATAGGACCAAATAGGTGTGTTTAGGGGCAACAAGGGTCAGTTAGGACCAATGAGTCCCAATAAGGTGTGTATATGACCAATAAGTTGTGTTTAGGACCAATGATGGCCCAACAATGTGTGTATATAACCAATGGGACAAAAAAGGTGTGTTTAGGGGCAACAAGGGTCAGTTGGGACCAATGAGTCTCAATAAGGTGTTTATATAAAAATAAGTTGTGTTTAGGACCAATGATTGCCCAATAAGGTGTGTATATAACCAATAGGTTGTTTTTAGGACCAATGATGGCCAATAAGTTTTGTTTAGGACCAATGATAGCAAATAAGTTATATTTAGGACAAATGAGGGCCCAATAAGGTGTGTATATAACTAAAAGGAACAAAAAGGTGTGTTTAGGGGCAACAAGGGTCAGTTAGGACCAATGAGTCCCAATAAGGTGTGTATATAACCAATAGGTTGTGTTTAGGACCAATGATGGCCAATAAGTTGTGTTTAGGACCAATGATGGCCAATAAGTTGTGTTTAGGACCAATGATGGTCCAATAAGGTGTGTATATAACTAATAGGACCAAAAAGGTGCGTTTAGGGGCAACAAGGGTCAGTTGGAACCAATGAGTCCCAATAAGGTGTGTATATGACCAATAAGTTGTGTTTAGGACCAATGATGGCCAAACAATGTGTGTATATAACCAATGGGACAAAAAAGGTCTGTTTGGGGCAACAAGGGTCAGTTGGGACCAATGAGTCCCAATAAGGTGTTTATATAAATAATAAGTTGTGTTTAGGACCAATGATTGCCCAATAAGGTGTGTATATATCCAATTTTAGGACCAATGATGGCCAATAAGTTGTGTTTAGGACCAGTGATGGCCCAATAAGGTGTGTATATAACCAATAGGTTGTGTTTAGGACCAATGATAGCAAATAAGTTATATTTAGGACAAATGAGGGCCCAATAAGGTGTGTATATAACCAAAAGGAACAAAAAGGTGTGTTTAGGTGTAACAAGGGTCAGTTAGG
>JBCNJP010009014.1:0-33977 GCA_039602395.1 Deinandra increscens subsp. villosa
TGTCTATCGTTTGTCGTGTCCAAGGCAAGGCCCGCGGTTTCTAGTAGTGTGTGCTTAGTAGGGCAATGAGGGTCGGTTAGAACCAATAAGTCCTAGTAAGGTGTGTATATAACCAATAAGTTGTGTTTAGGACCAATGATGGCCCAATAATGTGTGTTTAGTTGGGACTAATGAGTCCCACTAAGGTTTGTATATAACCAATAAGTTGTGTTTAGGACCAATGATGGCCCTATAAGGAGTGTTTAGTAGGGCAATGAGGGTCGGTTGGGACCAATAAGTCCTAGTAAGGTGTGTCTTATATAACCAATAAGTTGTGTTAAGGACCAATGATGGCCCAATAATGTGTGTTTAAGGGCAATGAGGGTCCGTTGGGACCAATGAGTCCCAATAAAGTGTGTATATAACCAATAAATTGTGTTTACGACCAATTATGGCCCAATAAGGTGTGTTTAGTTGGGACCAATGAGTCCCACTAATGTGTGCATATAACCAATACGTTGTGTTTAGGACCAATGATGGCACAATAAAGTGGGTTTAGGGACAATGAGGGTTAGTTGGCACCAATGAGTCCTAATAAGGTGTTTATATAACCAATAAGTTGTGTTTACGACCAATTATGGCCCAATATGGTGTGTTTAGTTGGGACTAATGAGTCCCACTAAGGTGTGTATATAATCAATAAATTATGTTTAGGACCAATGATGGCCCAATAAGGTGTGTTTAGTAGGGCAATGAGGGTCGGTTAGAACCAATAAGTCCTAGTAAGGTGTGTATATAACCAATAAGTTGTGTTTAGGACCAATGATGGCCCAATAATGTGTGTTTAGTTGGGACTAATGAGTCCCACTAAGGTTTGTATATAACCAATAAGTTGTGTTTAGGACCAATGATGGCCCTATAAGGAGTGTTTAGTAGGGCAATGAGTGGGACCAATAAGTCCTAGTAAGGTGTGTCTTATATAACCAATAAGTTGTGTTAGGACCAATGATGGCCCAATAAGGTGTTTAAGGGCAATGAGGTCGTTGGGACCAATGATCCCAATAAAGTGTGTATATAACCAATAAGTTGTGTTTACGACCAATTATGGCCCAATAAGGTGTGTTTAGTTGGGACCAATGAGTCCCACTAATGTGTGCATATAACCAATACGTTGTGTTTAGGACCAATGATGGCACAATAAAGTGGGTTTAGGGACAATGAGGGTTAGTTGGCACCAATGAGTCCTAATAAGGTGTTTATATAACCAATAAGTTGTGTTTACGACCAATTATGGCCCAATATGGTGTGTTTAGTTGGGACTAATGAGTCCCACTAAGGTGTGTATATAACCAATAAATTATGTTTAGGACCAATGATGGCCCAATAAGGTGTGTTTAGTAGGGCAATGAGGGTCGGTTAGAACCAATAAGTCCTAGTAAGGTGTGTATATAACCAATAAGTTGTGTTTAGGACCAATGATGGCCCAATAATGTGTGTTTAGTTGGGACTAATGAGTCCCACTAAGGTTTGTATATAACCAATAAGTTGTGTTTAGGACCAATGATGGCCCTATAAGGAGTGTTTAGTAGGGCAATGAGGGTCGGTTGGGACCAATAAGTCCTAGTAAGGTGTGTCTTATATAACCAATAAGTTGTGTTAAGGACCAATGATGGCCCAATAATGTGTGTTTAAGGGCAATGAGGGTCCGTTGGGACCAATGAGTCCCAATAAAGTGTGTATATAACCAATAAGTTGTGTTTACGACCAATTATGGCCCAATAAGGTGTGTTTAGTTGGGACCAATGAGTCCCACTAATGTGTGCATATAACCAATACGTTGTGTTTAGGACCAATGATGGCACAATAAAGTGGGTTTAGGGACAATGAGGGTTAGTTGGCACCAATGAGTCCTAATAAGGTGTTTATATAACCAATAAGTTGTGTTTACGACCAATTATGGCCCAATATGGTGTGTTTAGTTGGGACTAATGAGTCCCACTAAGGTGTGTATATAACCAATAAATTATGTTTAGGACCAATGATGGCCCAATAAGGTGTGTTTAGTAGGGCAATGAGGGTCGGTTAGAACCAATAAGTCCTAGTAAGGTGTGTATATAACCAATAAGTTGTGTTTAGGACCAATGATGGCCCAATAATGTGTGTTTAGTTGGGACTAATGAGTCCCACTAAGGTTTGTATATAACCAATAAGTTGTGTTTAGGACCAATGATGGCCCTATAAGGAGTGTTTAGTAGGGCAATGAGGGTCGGTTGGGACCAATAAGTCCTAGTAAGGTGTGTCTTATATAACCAATAAGTTGTGTTAAGGACCAATGATGGCCCAATAATGTGTGTTTAAGGGCAATGAGGGTCCGTTGGGACCAATGAGTCCCAATAAAGTGTGTATATAACCAATAAATTGTGTTTACGACCAATTATGGCCCAATAAGGTGTGTTTAGTTGGGACCAATGAGTCCCACTAATGTGTGCATATAACCAATACGTTGTGTTTAGGACCAATGATGGCACAATAAAGTGGGTTTAGGGACAATGAGGGTTAGTTGGCACCAATGAGTCCTAATAAGGTGTTTATATAACCAATAAGTTGTGTTTACGACCAATTATGGCCCAATATGGTGTGTTTAGTTGGGACTAATGAGTCCCACTAAGGTGTGTATATAATAAATAAATTATGTTTAGGACCAATGATGGCCCAATAAGGTGTGTTTAGTAGGGCAATGAGGGTCAGTTAGAACCAATAAGTCCTAGTAAGGTGTGTATATAACCAATAAGTTGTGTTTAGGACCAATGATGGCCCAATAATGTGTGTTTAGTTGGGACTAATGAGTCCCACTAAGGTTTGTATATAACCAATAAGTTGTGTTTAGGACCAATGATGGCCCTATAAGGAGTGTTTAGTAGGGCAATGAGGGTCGGTTGGGACCAATGACTCCCAATAAAGTGTGTATATAACCAATAAGTTGTGTTTACGACCAATTATGGCCCAATAAGGTGTGTTTAGTTGGGACCAATGAGTCCCACTAATGTGTGCATATAACCAATACGTTGTGTTTAGGACCAATGATGGCACAATAAAGTGGGTTTAGGGACAATGAGGGTTAGTTGGCACCAATGAGTCCTAATAAGGTGTTTATATAACCAATAAGTTGTGTTTACGACCAATTATGGCCCAATATGGTGTGTTTAGTTGGGACTAATGAGTCCCACTAAGGTGTGTATATAACCAATAAATTATGTTTAGGACCAATGATGGCCCAATAAGGTGTGTTTAGTAGGGCAATGAGGGTCAGTTAGAACCAATAAGTCCTAGTAAGGTGTGTATATAACCAATAAGTTGTGTTTAGGACCAATGATGGCCCAATAATGTGTGTTTAGTTGGGACTAATGAGTCCCACTAAGGTTTGTATATAACCAATAAGTTGTGTTTAGGACCAATGATGGCCCTATAAGGAGTGTTTAGTAGGGCAATGAGGGTCGGTTGGGACCAATAAGTCCTAGTAAGGTGTGTCTTATATAACCAATAAGTTGTGTTAAGGACCAATGATGGCCCAATAATGTGTGTTTAAGGGCAATGAGGGTCCGTTGGGACCAATGAGTCCCAATAAAGTGTGTATATAACCAATAAGTTGTGTTTACGACCAATTATGGCCCAATAAGGTGTGTTTAGTTGGGACCAATGAGTCCCACTAATGTGTGCATATAACCAATACGTTGTGTTTAGGACCAATGATGGCACAATAAAGTGGGTTTAGGGACAATGAGGGTTAGTTGGCACCAATGAGTCCTAATAAGGTGTTTATATAACCAATAAGTTGTGTTTACGACCAATTATGGCCCAATATGGTGTGTTTAGTTGGGACTAATGAGTCCCACTAAGGTGTGTATATAACCAATAAATTATGTTTAGGACCAATGATGGCCCAATAAGGTGTGTTTAGTAGGGCAATGAGGGTCAGTTAGAACCAATAAGTCCTAGTAAGGTGTGTATATAACCAATAAGTTGTGTTTAGGACCAATGATGGCCCAATAATGTGTGTTTAGTTGGGACTAATGAGTCCCACTAAGGTTTGTATATAACCAATAAGTTGTGTTTAGGACCAATGATGGCCCTATAAGGAGTGTTTAGTAGGGCAATGAGGGTCGGTTGGGACCAATAAGTCCTAGTAAGGTGTGTCTTATATAACCAATAAGTTGTGTTAAGGACCAATGATGGCCCAATAATGTGTGTTTAAGGGCAATGAGGGTCCGTTGGGACCAATGAGTCCCAATAAAGTGTGTATATAACCAATAAGTTGTGTTTACGACCAATTATGGCCCAATAAGGTGTGTTTAGTTGGGACCAATGAGTCCCACTAATGTGTGCATATAACCAATACGTTGTGTTTAGGACCAATGATGGCACAATAAAGTGGGTTTAGGGACAATGAGGGTTAGTTGGCACCAATGAGTCCTAATAAGGTGTTTATATAACCAATAAGTTGTGTTTACGACCAATTATGGCCCAATATGGTGTGTTTAGTTGGGACTAATGAGTCCCACTAAGGTGTGTATATAACCAATAAATTATGTTTAGGACCAATGATGGCCCAATAAGGTGTGTTTAGTAGGGCAATGAGGGTCAGTTAGAACCAATAAGTCCTAGTAAGGTGTGTATATAACCAATAAGTTGTGTTTAGGACCAATGATGGCCCAATAATGTGTGTTTAGTTGGGACTAATGAGTCCCACTAAGGTTTGTATATAACCAATAAGTTGTGTTTAGGACCAATGATGGCCCTATAAGGAGTGTTTAGTAGGGCAATGAGGGTCGGTTGGGACCAATGACTCCCAATAAAGTGTGTATATAACCAATAAGTTGTGTTTACGACCAATTATGGCCCAATAAGGTGTGTTTAGTTGGGACCAATGAGTCCCACTAATGTGTGCATATAACCAATACGTTGTGTTTAGGACCAATGATGGCACAATAAAGTGGGTTTAGGGACAATGAGGGTTAGTTGGCACCAATGAGTCCTAATAAGGTGTTTATATAACCAATAAGTTGTGTTTACGACCAATTATGGCCCAATATGGTGTGTTTAGTTGGGACTAATGAGTCCCACTAAGGTGTGTATATAACCAATAAATTATGTTTAGGACCAATGATGGCCCAATAAGGTGTGTTTAGTAGGGCAATGAGGGTCGGTTAGAACCAATAAGTCCTAGTAAGGTGTGTATATAACCAATAAGTTGTGTTTAGGACCAATGATGGCCCAATAATGTGTGTTTAGTTGGGACTAATGAGTCCCACTAAGGTTTGTATATAACCAATAAGTTGTGTTTAGGACCAATGATGGCCCTATAAGGAGTGTTTAGTAGGGCAATGAGGGTCGGTTGGGACCAATAAGTCCTAGTAAGGTGTGTCTTATATAACCAATAAGTTGTGTTAAGGACCAATGATGGCCCAATAATGTGTGTTTAAGGGCAATGAGGGTCCGTTGGGACCAATGAGTCCCAATAAAGTGTGTATATAACCAATAAATTGTGTTTACGACCAATTATGGCCCAATAAGGTGTGTTTAGTTGGGACCAATGAGTCCCACTAATGTGTGCATATAACCAATACGTTGTGTTTAGGACCAATGATGGCACAATAAAGTGGGTTTAGGGACAATGAGGGTTAGTTGGCACCAATGAGTCCTAATAAGGTGTTTATATAACCAATAAGTTGTGTTTACGACCAATTATGGCCCAATATGGTGTGTTTAGTTGGGACTAATGAGTCCCACTAAGGTGTGTATATAATAAATAAATTATGTTTAGGACCAATGATGGCCCAATAAGGTGTGTTTAGTAGGGCAATGAGGGTCAGTTAGAACCAATAAGTCCTAGTAAGGTGTGTATATAACCAATAAGTTGTGTTTAGGACCAATGATGGCCCAATAATGTGTGTTTAGTTGGGACTAATGAGTCCCACTAAGGTTTGTATATAACCAATAAGTTGTGTTTAGGACCAATGATGGCCCTATAAGGAGTGTTTAGTAGGGCAATGAGGGTCGGTTGGGACCAATGACTCCCAATAAAGTGTGTATATAACCAATAAGTTGTGTTTACGACCAATTATGGCCCAATAAGGTGTGTTTAGTTGGGACCAATGAGTCCCACTAATGTGTGCATATAACCAATACGTTGTGTTTAGGACCAATGATGGCACAATAAAGTGGGTTTAGGGACAATGAGGGTTAGTTGGCACCAATGAGTCCTAATAAGGTGTTTATATAACCAATAAGTTGTGTTTACGACCAATTATGGCCCAATATGGTGTGTTTAGTTGGGACTAATGAGTCCCACTAAGGTGTGTATATAATCAATAAATTATGTTTAGGACCAATGATGGCCCAATAAGGTGTGTTTAGTAGGGCAATGAGGGTCAGTTAGAACCAATAAGTCCTAGTAAGGTGTGTATATAACCAATAAGTTGTGTTTAGGACCAATGATGGCCCAATAATGTGTGTTTAGTTGGGACTAATGAGTCCCACTAAGGTTTGTATATAACCAATAAGTTGTGTTTAGGACCAATGATGGCCCTATAAGGAGTGTTTAGTAGGGCAATGAGGGTCGGTTGGGACCAATAAGTCCTAGTAAGGTGTGTCTTATATAACCAATAAGTTGTGTTAAGGACCAATGATGGCCCAATAATGTGTGTTTAAGGGCAATGAGGGTCCGTTGGGACCAATGAGTCCCAATAAAGTGTGTATATAACCAATAAATTGTGTTTACGACCAATTATGGCCCAATAAGGTGTGTTTAGTTGGGACCAATGAGTCCCACTAATGTGTGCATATAACCAATACGTTGTGTTTAGGACCAATGATGGCACAATAAAGTGGGTTTAGGGACAATGAGGGTTAGTTGGCACCAATGAGTCCTAATAAGGTGTTTATATAACCAATAAGTTGTGTTTACGACCAATTATGGCCCAATATGGTGTGTTTAGTTGGGACTAATGAGTCCCACTAAGGTGTGTATATAATAAATAAATTATGTTTAGGACCAATGATGGCCCAATAAGGTGTGTTTAGTAGGGCAATGAGGGTCAGTTAGAACCAATAAGTCCTAGTAAGGTGTGTATATAACCAATAAGTTGTGTTTAGGACCAATGATGGCCCAATAATGTGTGTTTAGTTGGGACTAATGAGTCCCACTAAGGTTTGTATATAACCAATAAGTTGTGTTTAGGACCAATGATGGCCCTATAAGGAGTGTTTAGTAGGGCAATGAGGGTCGGTTGGGACCAATGACTCCCAATAAAGTGTGTATATAACCAATAAGTTGTGTTTACGACCAATTATGGCCCAATAAGGTGTGTTTAGTTGGGACCAATGAGTCCCACTAATGTGTGCATATAACCAATACGTTGTGTTTAGGACCAATGATGGCACAATAAAGTGGGTTTAAGGGACAATGAGGGTCAGTTGGCACCAATGAGTCCCAATAAAGTGTGTATATAACCAATAAGTTGTGTTTACGACCAATTATGGCCCAATAAGGTGTGTTTAGTTGGGACCAATGAGTCCCACTAATGTGTGCATATAACCAATACGTTGTGTTTAGGACCAATGATGGCACAATAAAGTGGGTTTAGGGACAATGAGGGTTAGTTGGCACCAATGAGTCCTAATAAGGTGTTTATATAACCAATAAGTTGTGTTTACGACCAATTATGGCCCAATATGGTGTGTTTAGTTGGGACTAATGAGTCCCACTAAGGTGTGTATATAACCAATAAATTATGTTTAGGACCAATGATGGCCCAATAAGGTGTGTTTAGTAGGGCAATGAGGGTCAGTTAGAACCAATAAGTCCTAGTAAGGTGTGTATATAACCAATAAGTTGTGTTTAGGACCAATGATGGCCCAATAATGTGTGTTTAGTTGGGACTAATGAGTCCCACTAAGGTTTGTATATAACCAATAAGTTGTGTTTAGGACCAATGATGGCCCTATAAGGAGTGTTTAGTAGGGCAATGAGGGTCGGTTGGGACCAATAAGTCCTAGTAAGGTGTGTCTTATATAACCAATAAGTTGTGTTAAGGACCAATGATGGCCCGATAATGTGTGTTTAAGGGCAATGAGGGTCCGTTGGGACCAATGAGTCCCAATAAAGTGTGTATATAACCAATAAATTGTGTTTACGACCAATTATGGCCCAATAAGGTGTGTTTAGTTGGGACCAATGAGTCCCACTAATGTGTGCATATAACCAATACGTTGTGTTTAGGACCAATGATGGCACAATAAAGTGGGTTTAGGGACAATGAGGGTTAGTTGGCACCAATGAGTCCTAATAAGGTGTTTATATAACCAATAAGTTGTGTTTACGACCAATTATGGCCCAATATGGTGTGTTTAGTTGGGACTAATGAGTCCCACTAAGGTGTGTATATAATAAATAAATTATGTTTAGGACCAATGATGGCCCAATAAGGTGTGTTTAGTAGGGCAATGAGGGTCAGTTAGAACCAATAAGTCCTAGTAAGGTGTGTATATAACCAATAAGTTGTGTTTAGGACCAATGATGGCCCAATAATGTGTGTTTAGTTGGGACTAATGAGTCCCACTAAGGTTTGTATATAACCAATAAGTTGTGTTTAGGACCAATGATGGCCCTATAAGGAGTGTTTAGTAGGGCAATGAGGGTCGGTTGGGACCAATGACTCCCAATAAAGTGTGTATATAACCAATAAGTTGTGTTTACGACCAATTATGGCCCAATAAGGTGTGTTTAGTTGGGACCAATGAGTCCCACTAATGTGTGCATATAACCAATACGTTGTGTTTAGGACCAATGATGGCACAATAAAGTGGGTTTAGGGACAATGAGGGTTAGTTGGCACCAATGAGTCCTAATAAGGTGTTTATATAACCAATAAGTTGTGTTTACGACCAATTATGGCCCAATATGGTGTGTTTAGTTGGGACTAATGAGTCCCACTAAGGTGTGTATATAACCAATAAATTATGTTTAGGACCAATGATGGCCCAATAAGGTGTGTTTAGTAGGGCAATGAGGGTCGGTTAGAACCAATAAGTCCTAGTAAGGTGTGTATATAACCAATAAGTTGTGTTTAGGACCAATGATGGCCCAATAATGTGTGTTTAGTTGGGACTAATGAGTCCCACTAAGGTTTGTATATAACCAATAAGTTGTGTTTAGGACCAATGATGGCCCTATAAGGAGTGTTTAGTAGGGCAATGAGGGTCGGTTGGGACCAATAAGTCCTAGTAAGGTGTGTCTTATATAACCAATAAGTTGTGTTAAGGACCAATGATGGCCCGATAATGTGTGTTTAAGGGCAATGAGGGTCCGTTGGGACCAATGAGTCCCAATAAAGTGTGTATATAACCAATAAATTGTGTTTACGACCAATTATGGCCCAATAAGGTGTGTTTAGTTGGGACCAATGAGTCCCACTAATGTGTGCATATAACCAATACGTTGTGTTTAGGACCAATGATGGCACAATAAAGTGGGTTTAGGGACAATGAGGGTTAGTTGGCACCAATGAGTCCTAATAAGGTGTTTATATAACCAATAAGTTGTGTTTACGACCAATTATGGCCCAATATGGTGTGTTTAGTTGGGACTAATGAGTCCCACTAAGGTGTGTATATAACCAATAAATTATGTTTAGGACCAATGATGGCCCAATAAGGTGTGTTTAGTAGGGCAATGAGGGTCAGTTAGAACCAATAAGTCCTAGTAAGGTGTGTATATAACCAATAAGTTGTGTTTAGGACCAATGATGGCCCAATAATGTGTGTTTAGTTGGGACTAATGAGTCCCACTAAGGTTTGTATATAACCAATAAGTTGTGTTTAGGACCAATGATGGCCCTATAAGGAGTGTTTAGTAGGGCAATGAGGGTCGGTTGGGACCAATGACTCCCAATAAAGTGTGTATATAACCAATAAGTTGTGTTTACGACCAATTATGGCCCAATAAGGTGTGTTTAGTTGGGACCAATGAGTCCCACTAATGTGTGCATATAACCAATACGTTGTGTTTAGGACCAATGATGGCCCAATAATGTGGGTTTAAGGGACAATGAGGGTCAGTTGGGACCAATGAGTCCTAATAAGGTGTGTATATAACCAATAAGTTGTGTTTACGACCAATTATGGCCCAATAAGGTGTGTTTAGTTGGGACCAATGAGTCCCACTAATGTGTGCATATAACCAATACGTTGTGTTTAGGACCAATGATGGCACAATAAAGTGGGTTTAGGGACAATGAGGGTTAGTTGGCACCAATGAGTCCTAATAAGGTGTTTATATAACCAATAAGTTGTGTTTACGACCAATTATGGCCCAATATGGTGTGTTTAGTTGGGACTAATGAGTCCCACTAAGGTGTGTATATAACCAATAAATTATGTTTAGGACCAATGATGGCCCAATAAGGTGTGTTTAGTAGGGCAATGAGGGTCGGTTAGAACCAATAAGTCCTAGTAAGGTGTGTATATAACCAATAAGTTGTGTTTAGGACCAATGATGGCCCAATAATGTGTGTTTAGTTGGGACTAATGAGTCCCACTAAGGTTTGTATATAACCAATAAGTTGTGTTTAGGACCAATGATGGCCCTATAAGGAGTGTTTAGTAGGGCAATGAGGGTCGGTTGGGACCAATAAGTCCTAGTAAGGTGTGTCTTATATAACCAATAAGTTGTGTTAAGGACCAATGATGGCCCAATAATGTGTGTTTAAGGGCAATGAGGGTCCGTTGGGACCAATGAGTCCCAATAAAGTGTGTATATAACCAATAAATTGTGTTTACGACCAATTATGGCCCAATAAGGTGTGTTTAGTTGGGACCAATGAGTCCCACTAATGTGTGCATATAACCAATACGTTGTGTTTAGGACCAATGATGGCACAATAAAGTGGGTTTAGGGACAATGAGGGTTAGTTGGCACCAATGAGTCCTAATAAGGTGTTTATATAACCAATAAGTTGTGTTTACGACCAATTATGGCCCAATATGGTGTGTTTAGTTGGGACTAATGAGTCCCACTAAGGTGTGTATATAACAAATAAATTATGTTTAGGACCAATGATGGCCCAATAAGGTGTGTTTAGTAGGGCAATGAGGGTCAGTTAGAACCAATAAGTCCTAGTAAGGTGTGTATATAACCAATAAGTTGTGTTTAGGACCAATGATGGCCCAATAATGTGTGTTTAGTTGGGACTAATGAGTCCCACTAAGGTTTGTATATAACCAATAAGTTGTGTTTAGGACCAATGATGGCCCTATAAGGAGTGTTTAGTAGGGCAATGAGGGTCGGTTGGGACCAATGACTCCCAATAAAGTGTGTATATAACCAATAAGTTGTGTTTACGACCAATTATGGCCCAATATGGTGTGTTTAGTTGGGACTAATGAGTCCCACTAAGGTGTGTATATAATAAATAAATTATGTTTAGGACCAATGATGGCCCAATAAGGTGTGTTTAGTAGGGCAATGAGGGTCAGTTAGAACCAATAAGTCCTAGTAAGGTGTGTATATAACCAATAAGTTGTGTTTAGGACCAATGATGGCCCAATAATGTGTGTTTAGTTGGGACTAATGAGTCCCACTAAGGTTTGTATATAACCAATAAGTTGTGTTTAGGACCAATGATGGCCCTATAAGGAGTGTTTAGTAGGGCAATGAGGGTCGGTTGGGACCAATGACTCCCAATAAAGTGTGTATATAACCAATAAGTTGTGTTTACGACCAATTATGGCCCAATAAGGTGTGTTTAGTTGGGACCAATGAGTCCCACTAATGTGTGCATATAACCAATACGTTGTGTTTAGGACCAATGATGGCACAATAAAGTGGGTTTAGGGACAATGAGGGTTAGTTGGCACCAATGAGTCCTAATAAGGTGTTTATATAACCAATAAGTTGTGTTTACGACCAATTATGGCCCAATATGGTGTGTTTAGTTGGGACTAATGAGTCCCACTAAGGTGTGTATATAACCAATAAATTATGTTTAGGACCTATGATGGCCCAATAAGGTGTGTTTAGTAGGGCAATGAGGGTCGGTTAGAACCAAAAAGTCCTAGTAAGGTGTGTATATAACCAATAAGTTGTGTTTAGGACCAATGATGGCCCAATAATGTGTGTTTAGTTGGGACTAATGAGTCCCACTAAGGTTTGTATATAACCAATAAGTTGTGTTTAGGACCAATGATGGCCCTATAAGGAGTGTTTAGTAGGGCAATGAGGGTCGGTTGGGACCAATAAGTCCTAGTAAGGTGTGTCTTATATAACCAATAAGTTGTGTTAAGGACCAATGATGGCCCGATAATGTGTGTTTAAGGGCAATGAGGGTCCGTTGGGACCAATGAGTCCCAATAAAGTGTGTATATAACCAATAAATTGTGTTTACGACCAATTATGGCCCAATAAGGTGTGTTTAGTTGGGACCAATGAGTCCCACTAATGTGTGCATATAACCAATACGTTGTGTTTAGGACCAATGATGGCACAATAAAGTGGGTTTAGGGACAATGAGGGTTAGTTGGCACCAATGAGTCCTAATAAGGTGTTTATATAACCAATAAGTTGTGTTTACGACCAGTTATGGCCCAATATGGTGTGTTTAGTTGGGACTAATGAGTCCCACTAAGGTGTGTATATAATAAATAAATTATGTTTAGGACCAATGATGGCCCAATAAGGTGTGTTTAGTAGGGCAATGAGGGTCAGTTAGAACCAATAAGTCCTAGTAAGGTGTGTATATAACCAATAAGTTGTGTTTAGGACCAATGATGGCCCAATAATGTGTGTTTAGTTGGGACTAATGAGTCCCACTAAGGTTTGTATATAACCAATAAGTTGTGTTTAGGACCAATGATGGCCCTATAAGGAGTGTTTAGTAGGGCAATGAGGGTCGGGTTGGGACCAAATGACTCCCAATAAAGTGTGTATATAACCAATAAGTTGTGTTTACGACCAATTATGGCCCAATAAGGTGTGTTTAGTTGGGACCAATGAGTCCCACTAATGTGTGCATATAACCAATACGTTGTGTTTAGGACCAATGATGGCACAATAAAGTGGGTTTAGGGACAATGAGGGTTAGTTGGCACCAATGAGTCCTAATAAGGTGTTTATATAACCAATAAGTTGTGTTTGCGACCAATTATGGCCCAATATGGTGTGTTTAGTTGGGACTAATGAGTCCCACTAAGGTGTGTATATAACCAATAAATTATGTTTAGGACCAATGATGGCCCAATAAGGTGTGTTTAGTAGGGCAATGAGGGTCGGTTAGAACCAATAAGTCCTAGTAAGGTGTGTATATAACCAATAAGTTGTGTTTAGGACCAATGATGGCCCAATAATGTGTGTTTAGTTGGGACTAATGAGTCCCACTAAGGTTTGTATATAACCAATAAGTTGTGTTTAGGACCAATGATGGCCCTATAAGGAGTGTTTAGTAGGGCAATGAGGGTCGGTTGGGACCAATAAGTCCTAGTAAGGTGTGTCTTATATAACCAATAAGTTGTGTTAAGGACCAATGATGGCCCGATAATGTGTGTTTAAGGGCAATGAGGGTCCGTTGGGACCAATGAGTCCCAATAAAGTGTGTATATAACCAATAAATTGTGTTTACGACCAATTATGGCCCAATAAGGTGTGTTTAGTTGGGACCAATGAGTCCCACTAATGTGTGCATATAACCAATACGTTGTGTTTAGGACCAATGATGGCACAATAAAGTGGGTTTAGGGACAATGAGGGTTAGTTGGCACCAATGAGTCCTAATAAGGTGTTTATATAACCAATAAGTTGTGTTTACGACCAATTATGGCCCAATATGGTGTGTTTAGTTGGGACTAATGAGTCCCACTAAGGTGTGTATATAACCAATAAATTATGTTTAGGACCAATGATGGCCCAATAAGGTGTGTTTAGTAGGGCAATGAGGGTCAGTTAGAACCAATAAGTCCTAGTAAGGTGTGTATATAACCAATAAGTTGTGTTTAGGACCAATGATGGCCCAATAATGTGTGTTTAGTTGGGACTAATGAGTCCCACTAAGGTTTGTATATAACCAATAAGTTGTGTTTAGGACCAATGATGGCCCTATAAGGAGTGTTTAGTAGGGCAATGAGGGTCGGTTGGGACCAATGACTCCCAATAAAGTGTGTATATAACCAATAAGTTGTGTTTACGACCAATTATGGCCCAATAAGGTGTGTTTAGTTGGGACCAATGAGTCCCACTAATGTGTGCATATAACCAATACGTTGTGTTTAGGACCAATGATGGCACAATAAAGTGGGTTTAGGGACAATGAGGGTTAGTTGGCACCAATGAGTCCTAATAAGGTGTTTATATAACCAATAAGTTGTGTTTACGACCAATTATGGCCCAATATGGTGTGTTTAGTTGGGACTAATGAGTCCCACTAAGGTGTGTATATAACCAATAAATTATGTTTAGGACCAATGATGGCCCAATAAGGTGTGTTTAGTAGGGCAATGAGGGTCGGTTAGAACCAAAAAGTCCTAGTAAGGTGTGTATATAACCAATAAGTTGTGTTTAGGACCAATGATGGCCCAATAATGTGTGTTTAGTTGGGACTAATGAGTCCCACTAAGGTTTGTATATAACCAATAAGTTGTGTTTAGGACCAATGATGGCCCTATAAGGAGTGTTTAGTAGGGCAATGAGGGTCGGTTGGGACCAATAAGTCCTAGTAAGGTGTGTCTTATATAACCAATAAGTTGTGTTAAGGACCAATGATGGCCCAATAATGTGTGTTTAAGGGCAATGAGGGTCCGTTGGGACCAATGAGTCCCAATAAAGTGTGTATATAACCAATAAATTGTGTTTACGACCAATTATGGCCCAATAAGGTGTGTTTAGTTGGGACCAATGAGTCCCACTAATGTGTGCATATAACCAATACGTTGTGTTTAGGACCAATGATGGCACAATAAAGTGGGTTTAGGGACAATGAGGGTTAGTTGGCACCAATGAGTCCTAATAAGGTGTTTATATAACCAATAAGTTGTGTTTACGACCAATTATGGCCCAATATGGTGTGTTTAGTTGGGACTAATGAGTCCCACTAAGGTGTGTATATAATAAATAAATTATGTTTAGGACCAATGATGGCCCAATAAGGTGTGTTTAGTAGGGCAATGAGGGTCAGTTAGAACCAATAAGTCCTAGTAAGGTGTGTATATAACCAATAAGTTGTGTTTAGGACCAATGATGGCCCAATAATGTGTGTTTAGTTGGGACTAATGAGTCCCACTAAGGTTTGTATATAACCAATAAGTTGTGTTTAGGACCAATGATGGCCCTATAAGGAGTGTTTAGTAGGGCAATGAGGGTCGGTTGGGACCAATGACTCCCAATAAAGTGTGTATATAACCAATAAGTTGTGTTTACGACCAATTATGGCCCAATAAGGTGTGTTTAGTTGGGACCAATGAGTCCCACTAATGTGTGCATATAACCAATACGTTGTGTTTAGGACCAATGATGGCACAATAAAGTGGGTTTAGGGACAATGAGGGTTAGTTGGCACCAATGAGTCCTAATAAGGTGTTTATATAACCAATAAGTTGTGTTTACGACCAATTATGGCCCAATATGGTGTGTTTAGTTGGGACTAATGAGTCCCACTAAGGTGTGTATATAACCAATAAATTATGTTTAGGACCAATGATGGCCCAATAAGGTGTGTTTAGTAGGGCAATGAGGGTCGGTTAGAACCAATAAGTCCTAGTAAGGTGTGTATATAACCAATAAGTTGTGTTTAGGACCAATGATGGCCCAATAATGTGTGTTTAGTTGGGACTAATGAGTCCCACTAAGGTTTGTATATAACCAATAAGTTGTGTTTAGGACCAATGATGGCCCTATAAGGAGTGTTTAGTAGGGCAATGAGGGTCGGTTGGGACCAATAAGTCCTAGTAAGGTGTGTCTTATATAACCAATAAGTTGTGTTAAGGACCAATGATGGCCCGATAATGTGTGTTTAAGGGCAATGAGGGTCCGTTGGGACCAATGAGTCCCAATAAAGTGTGTATATAACCAATAAATTGTGTTTACGACCAATTATGGCCCAATAAGGTGTGTTTAGTTGGGACCAATGAGTCCCACTAATGTGTGCATATAACCAATACGTTGTGTTTAGGACCAATGATGGCACAATAAAGTGGGTTTAGGGACAATGAGGGTTAGTTGGCACCAATGAGTCCTAATAAGGTGTTTATATAACCAATAAGTTGTGTTTACGACCAGTTATGGCCCAATATGGTGTGTTTAGTTGGGACTAATGAGTCCCACTAAGGTGTGTATATAATAAATAAATTATGTTTAGGACCAATGATGGCCCAATAAGGTGTGTTTAGTAGGGCAATGAGGGTCAGTTAGAACCAATAAGTCCTAGTAAGGTGTGTATATAACCAATAAGTTGTGTTTAGGACCAATGATGGCCCAATAATGTGTGTTTAGTTGGGACTAATGAGTCCCACTAAGGTTTGTATATAACCAATAAGTTGTGTTTAGGACCAATGATGGCCCTATAAGGAGTGTTTAGTAGGGCAATGAGGGTCGGTTGGGACCAATGACTCCCAATAAAGTGTGTATATAACCAATAAGTTGTGTTTACGACCAATTATGGCCCAATAAGGTGTGTTTAGTTGGGACCAATGAGTCCCACTAATGTGTGCATATAACCAATACGTTGTGTTTAGGACCAATGATGGCACAATAAAGTGGGTTTAGGGACAATGAGGGTTAGTTGGCACCAATGAGTCCTAATAAGGTGTTTATATAACCAATAAGTTGTGTTTACGACCAATTATGGCCCAATATGGTGTGTTTAGTTGGGACTAATGAGTCCCACTAAGGTGTGTATATAACCAATAAATTATGTTTAGGACCAATGATGGCCCAATAAGGTGTGTTTAGTAGGGCAATGAGGGTCGGTTAGAACCAATAAGTCCTAGTAAGGTGTGTATATAACCAATAAGTTGTGTTTAGGACCAATGATGGCCCAATAATGTGTGTTTAGTTGGGACTAATGAGTCCCACTAAGGTTTGTATATAACCAATAAGTTGTGTTTAGGACCAATGATGGCCCTATAAGGAGTGTTTAGTAGGGCAATGAGGGTCGGTTGGGACCAATGAGTCCTAATAAGGTGTGTTATATAACCAATAAGTTGTGTTTACGACCAATTATGGCCCAATAATGTGTGTGTTTAGTTGGGACTAATGAGTCCCACTAAGGTGTGTATATAACCAATAAATTATGTTTAGGACCAATGATGGCCCAATAAGGTGTGTTTAGTAGGGCAATGAGGGTCAGTTAGAACCAATAAGTCCTAGTAAGGTGTGTATATAACCAATAAGTTGTGTTTAGGACCAATGATGGCCCAATAATGTGTGTTTAGTTGGGACTAATGAGTCCCACTAAGGTTTGTATATAACCAATAAGTTGTGTTTAGGACCAATGATGGCCCTATAAGGAGTGTTTAGTAGGGCAATGAGGGTCGGTTGGGACCAATGAGTCCCAATAAAGTGTGTATATAACCAATAAGTTGTGTTTACGACCAATTATGGCCCAATAAGGTGTGTTTAGTTGGGACCAATGAGTCCCACTAATGTGTGCATATAACCAATACGTTGTGTTTAGGACCAATGATGGCACAATAAAGTGGGTTTAGGGACAATGAGGGTTAGTTGGCACCAATGAGTCCTAATAAGGTGTTTATATAACCAATAAGTTGTGTTTACGACCAATTATGGCCCAATATGGTGTGTTTAGTTGGGACTAATGAGTCCCACTAAGGTGTGTATATAACCAATAAATTATGTTTAGGACCAATGATGGCCCAATAAGGTGTGTTTAGTAGGGCAATGAGGGTCGGTTAGAACCAATAAGTCCTAGTAAGGTGTGTATATAACCAATAAGTTGTGTTTAGGACCAATGATGGCCCAATAATGTGTGTTTAGTTGGGACTAATGAGTCCCACTAAGGTGTGTATATAACCAATAAGTTGTGTTTAGGACCAATGATGGCCCAATAAGGTGTGTTTAGTAGGGCAATGAGGGTCGGTTAGAACCAATAAGTCCTAGTAAGGTGTGTATATAACCAATAAGTTGTGTTTAGGACCAATGATGGCCCAATAATGTGTGTTTAGTTGGGACTAATGAGTCCCACTAAGGTTTGTATATAACCAATAAGTTGTGTTTAGGACCAATGATGGCCCTATAAGGAGTGTTTAGTAGGGCAATGAGGGTCGGTTGGGACCAATAAGTCCTAGTAAGGTGTGTCTTATATAACCAATAAGTTGTGTTAAGGACCAATGATGGCCCGATAATGTGTGTTTAAGGGCAATGAGGGTCCGTTGGGACCAATGAGTCCCAATAAAGTGTGTATATAACCAATAAATTGTGTTTACGACCAATTATGGCCCAATAAGGTGTGTTTAGTTGGGACCAATGAGTCCCACTAATGTGTGCATATAACCAATACGTTGTGTTTAGGACCAATGATGGCACAATAAAGTGGGTTTAGGGACAATGAGGGTTAGTTGGCACCAATGAGTCCTAATAAGGTGTTTATATAACCAATAAGTTGTGTTTACGACCAATTATGGCCCAATATGGTGTGTTTAGTTGGGACTAATGAGTCCCACTAAGGTGTGTATATAATAAATAAATTATGTTTAGGACCAATGATGGCCCAATAAGGTGTGTTTAGTAGGGCAATGAGGGTCAGTTAGAACCAATAAGTCCTAGTAAGGTGTGTATATAACCAATAAGTTGTGTTTAGGACCAATGATGGCCCAATAATGTGTGTTTAGTTGGGACTAATGAGTCCCACTAAGGTTTGTATATAACCAATAAGTTGTGTTTAGGACCAATGATGGCCCTATAAGGAGTGTTTAGTAGGGCAATGAGGGTCGGTTGGGACCAATGACTCCCAATAAAGTGTGTATATAACCAATAAGTTGTGTTTACGACCAATTATGGCCCAATAAGGTGTGTTTAGTTGGGACCAATGAGTCCCACTAATGTGTGCATATAACCAATACGTTGTGTTTAGGACCAATGATGGCACAATAAAGTGGGTTTAGGGACAATGAGGGTTAGTTGGCACCAATGAGTCCTAATAAGGTGTTTATATAACCAATAAGTTGTGTTTACGACCAATTATGGCCCAATATGGTGTGTTTAGTTGGGACTAATGAGTCCCACTAAGGTGTGTATATAACCAATAAATTATGTTTAGGACCAATGATGGCCCAATAAGGTGTGTTTAGTAGGGCAATGAGGGTCGGTTAGAACCAATAAGTCCTAGTAAGGTGTGTATATAACCAATAAGTTGTGTTTAGGACCAATGATGGCCCAATAATGTGTGTTTAGTTGGGACTAATGAGTCCCACTAAGGTTTGTATATAACCAATAAGTTGTGTTTAGGACCAATGATGGCCCTATAAGGAGTGTTTAGTAGGGCAATGAGGGTCGGTTGGGACCAATAAGTCCTAGTAAGGTGTGTCTTATATAACCAATAAGTTGTGTTAAGGACCAATGATGGCCCAATAATGTGTGTTTAAGGGCAATGAGGGTCCGTTGGGACCAATGAGTCCCAATAAAGTGTGTATATAACCAATAAGTTGTGTTTACGACCAATTATGGCCCAATAAGGTGTGTTTAGTTGGGACCAATGAGTCCCACTAATGTGTGCATATAACCAATACGTTGTGTTTAGGACCAATGATGGCACAATAAAGTGGGTTTAGGGACAATGAGGGTTAGTTGGCACCAATGAGTCCTAATAAGGTGTTTATATAACCAATAAGTTGTGTTTACGACCAATTATGGCCCAATATGGTGTGTTTAGTTGGGACTAATGAGTCCCACTAAGGTGTGTATATAACCAATAAATTATGTTTAGGACCAATGATGGCCCAATAAGGTGTGTTTAGTAGGGCAATGAGGGTCGGTTAGAACCAATAAGTCCTAGTAAGGTGTGCATATAACCAATAAGTTGTGTTTAGGACCAATGATGGCACAATAAAGTGGGTTTAGGGATAATGAGAGTTAGTTGGCACCAATGAGTCCTAATAAGGTGTTTATATAACCAATAAGTTGTGTTTACGACCAATTATGGCCTAATATGGTGTGTTTAGTTGGGACTAATGAGTCCCACTAAGGTGTGTATATAATCAATAAATTATGTTTAGGACCAATGATGGCCCAATAAGGTGTGTTTAGTAGGGCAATGAGGGTCAGTTAGAACCAATAAGTCCTAGTAAGGTGTGTATATAACCAATAAGTTGTGTTTAGGACCAATGATGGCCCAATAATGTGTGTTTAGTTGGGACTAATGAGTCCCACTAAGGTTTGTATATAACCAATAAGTTGTGTTTAGGACCAATGATGGCCCTATAAGGAGTGTTTAGTAGGGCAATGAGGGTCGGTTGGGACCAATGACTCCCAATAAAGTGTGTATATAACCAATAAGTTGTGTTTACGACCAATTATGGCCCAATAAGGTGTGTTTAGTTGGGACCAATGAGTCCCACTAATGTGTGCATATAACCAATACGTTGTGTTTAGGACCAATGATGGCACAATAAAGTGGGTTTAGGGACAATGAGGGTTAGTTGGCACCAATGAGTCCTAATAAGGTGTTTATATAACCAATAAGTTGTGTTTACGACCAATTATGGCCCAATATGGTGTGTTTAGTTGGGACTAATGAGTCCCACTAAGGTGTGTATATAACCAATAAATTATGTTTAGGACCAATGATGGCCCAATAAGGTGTGTTTAGTAGGGCAATGAGGGTCGGTTAGAACCAATAAGTCCTAGTAAGGTGTGTATATAACCAATAAGTTGTGTTTAGGACCAATGATGGCCCAATAATGTGTGTTTAGTTGGGACTAATGAGTCCCACTAAGGTTTGTATATAACCAATAAGTTGTGTTTAGGACCAATGATGGCCCTATAAGGAGTGTTTAGTAGGGCAATGAGGGTCGGTTGGGACCAATAAGTCCTAGTAAGGTGTGTCTTATATAACCAATAAGTTGTGTTAAGGACCAATGATGGCCCGATAATGTGTGTTTAAGGGCAATGAGGGTCCGTTGGGACCAATGAGTCCCAATAAAGTGTGTATATAACCAATAAGTTGTGTTTACGACCAATTATGGCCCAATAAGGTGTGTTTAGTTGGGACCAATGAGTCCCACTAATGTGTGCATATAACCAATACGTTGTGTTTAGGACCAATGATGGCACAATAAAGTGGGTTTAGGGACAATGAGGGTTAGTTGGCACCAATGAGTCCTAATAAGGTGTTTATATAACCAATAAGTTGTGTTTACGACCAATTATGGCCCAATATGGTGTGTTTAGTTGGGACTAATGAGTCCCACTAAGGTGTGTATATAACCAATAAATTATGTTTAGGACCAATGATGGCCCAATAAGGTGTGTTTAGTAGGGCAATGAGGGTCGGTTAGAACCAATAAGTCCTAGTAAGGTGTGTATATAACCAATAAGTTGTGTTTAGGACCAATGATGGCCCAATAATGTGTGTTTAGTTGGGACTAATGAGTCCCACTAAGGTTTGTATATAACCAATAAGTTGTGTTTAGGACCAATGATGGCCCTATAAGGAGTGTTTAGTAGGGCAATGAGGGTCGGTTGGGACCAATAAGTCCTAGTAAGGTGTGTCTTATATAACCAATAAGTTGTGTTAAGGACCAATGATGGCCCGATAATGTGTGTTTAAGGGCAATGAGGGTCCGTTGGGACCAATGAGTCCCAATAAAGTGTGTATATAACCAATAAATTGTGTTTACGACCAATTATGGCCCAATAAGGTGTGTTTAGTTGGGACCAATGAGTCCCACTAATGTGTGCATATAACCAATACGTTGTGTTTAGGACCAATGATGGCACAATAAAGTGGGTTTAGGGACAATGAGGGTTAGTTGGCACCAATGAGTCCTAATAAGGTGTTTATATAACCAATAAGTTGTGTTTACGACCAATTATGGCCCAATATGGTGTGTTTAGTTGGGACTAATGAGTCCCACTAAGGTGTGTATATAATAAATAAATTATGTTTAGGACCAATGATGGCCCAATAAGGTGTGTTTAGTAGGGCAATGAGGGTCAGTTAGAACCAATAAGTCCTAGTAAGGTGTGTATATAACCAATAAGTTGTGTTTAGGACCAATGATGGCCCAATAATGTGTGTTTAGTTGGGACTAATGAGTCCCACTAAGGTTTGTATATAACCAATAAGTTGTGTTTAGGACCAATGATGGCCCTATAAGGAGTGTTTAGTAGGGCAATGAGGGTCGGTTGGGACCAATGACTCCCAATAAAGTGTGTATATAACCAATAAGTTGTGTTTACGACCAATTATGGCCCAATAAGGTGTGTTTAGTTGGGACCAATGAGTCCCACTAATGTGTGCATATAACCAATACGTTGTGTTTAGGACCAATGATGGCACAATAAAGTGGGTTTAGGGACAATGAGGGTTAGTTGGCACCAATGAGTCCTAATAAGGTGTTTATATAACCAATAAGTTGTGTTTACGACCAATTATGGCCCAATATGGTGTGTTTAGTTGGGACTAATGAGTCCCACTAAGGTGTGTATATAACCAATAAATTATGTTTAGGACCAATGATGGCCCAATAAGGTGTGTTTAGTAGGGCAATGAGGGTCGGTTAGAACCAATAAGTCCTAGTAAGGTGTGTATATAACCAATAAGTTGTGTTTAGGACCAATGATGGCCCAATAATGTGTGTTTAGTTGGGACTAATGAGTCCCACTAAGGTTTGTATATAACCAATAAGTTGTGTTTAGGACCAATGATGGCCCTATAAGGAGTGTTTAGTAGGGCAATGAGGGTCGGTTGGGACCAATAAGTCCTAGTAAGGTGTGTCTTATATAACCAATAAGTTGTGTTAAGGACCAATGATGGCCCGATAATGTGTGTTTAAGGGCAATGAGGGTCCGTTGGGACCAATGAGTCCCAATAAAGTGTGTATATAACCAATAAATTGTGTTTACGACCAATTATGGCCCAATAAGGTGTGTTTAGTTGGGACCAATGAGTCCCACTAATGTGTGCATATAACCAATACGTTGTGTTTAGGACCAATGATGGCACAATAAAGTGGGTTTAGGGACAATGAGGGTTAGTTGGCACCAATGAGTCCTAATAAGGTGTTTATATAACCAATAAGTTGTGTTTACGACCAATTATGGCCCAATATGGTGTGTTTAGTTGGGACTAATGAGTCCCACTAAGGTGTGTATATAACCAATAAATTATGTTTAGGACCAATGATGGCCCAATAAGGTGTGTTTAGTAGGGCAATGAGGGTCAGTTAGAACCAATAAGTCCTAGTAAGGTGTGTATATAACCAATAAGTTGTGTTTAGGACCAATGATGGCCCAATAATGTGTGTTTAGTTGGGACTAATGAGTCCCACTAAGGTTTGTATATAACCAATAAGTTGTGTTTAGGACCAATGATGGCCCTATAAGGAGTGTTTAGTAGGGCAATGAGGGTCGGTTGGGACCAATGACTCCCAATAAAGTGTGTATATAACCAATAAGTTGTGTTTACGACCAATTATGGCCCAATAAGGTGTGTTTAGTTGGGACCAATGAGTCCCACTAATGTGTGCATATAACCAATACGTTGTGTTTAGGACCAATGATGGCACAATAAAGTGGGTTTAGGGACAATGAGGGTTAGTTGGCACCAATGAGTCCTAATAAGGTGTTTATATAACCAATAAGTTGTGTTTACGACCAATTATGGCCCAATATGGTGTGTTTAGTTGGGACTAATGAGTCCCACTAAGGTGTGTATATAATAAATAAATTATGTTTAGGACCAATGATGGCCCAATAAGGTGTGTTTAGTAGGGCAATGAGGGTCAGTTAGAACCAATAAGTCCTAGTAAGGTGTGTATATAACCAATAAGTTGTGTTTAGGACCAATGATGGCCCAATAATGTGTGTTTAGTTGGGACTAATGAGTCCCACTAAGGTTTGTATATAACCAATAAGTTGTGTTTAGGACCAATGATGGCCCTATAAGGAGTGTTTAGTAGGGCAATGAGGGTCGGTTGGGACCAATGACTCCCAATAAAGTGTGTATATAACCAATAAGTTGTGTTTACGACCAATTATGGCCCAATAAGGTGTGTTTAGTTGGGACCAATGAGTCCCACTAATGTGTGCATATAACCAATACGTTGTGTTTAGGACCAATGATGGCACAATAAAGTGGGTTTAGGGACAATGAGGGTTAGTTGGCACCAATGAGTCCTAATAAGGTGTTTATATAACCAATAAGTTGTGTTTACGACCAATTATGGCCCAATATGGTGTGTTTAGTTGGGACTAATGAGTCCCACTAAGGTGTGTATATAACCAATAAATTATGTTTAGGACCAATGATGGCCCAATAAGGTGTGTTTAGTAGGGCAATGAGGGTCGGTTAGAACCAATAAGTCCTAGTAAGGTGTGTATATAACCAATAAGTTGTGTTTAGGACCAATGATGGCCCAATAATGTGTGTTTAGTTGGGACTAATGAGTCCCACTAAGGTTTGTATATAACCAATAAGTTGTGTTTAGGACCAATGATGGCCCTATAAGGAGTGTTTAGTAGGGCAATGAGGGTCGGTTGGGACCAATAAGTCCTAGTAAGGTGTGTCTTATATAACCAATAAGTTGTGTTAAGGACCAATGATGGCCCAATAATGTGTGTTTAAGGGCAATGAGGGTCCGTTGGGACCAATGAGTCCCAATAAAGTGTGTATATAACCAATAAATTGTGTTTACGACCAATTATGGCCCAATAAGGTGTGTTTAGTTGGGACCAATGAGTCCCACTAATGTGTGCATATAACCAATACGTTGTGTTTAGGACCAATGATGGCACAATAAAGTGGGTTTAGGGACAATGAGGGTTAGTTGGCACCAATGAGTCCTAATAAGGTGTTTATATAACCAATAAGTTGTGTTTACGACCAATTATGGCCCAATATGGTGTGTTTAGTTGGGACTAATGAGTCCCACTAAGGTGTGTATATAATAAATAAATTATGTTTAGGACCAATGATGGCCCAATAAGGTGTGTTTAGTAGGGCAATGAGGGTCAGTTAGAACCAATAAGTCCTAGTAAGGTGTGTATATAACCAATAAGTTGTGTTTAGGACCAATGATGGCCCAATAATGTGTGTTTAGTTGGGACTAATGAGTCCCACTAAGGTTTGTATATAACCAATAAGTTGTGTTTAGGACCAATGATGGCCCTATAAGGAGTGTTTAGTAGGGCAATGAGGGTCGGTTGGGACCAATGACTCCCAATAAAGTGTGTATATAACCAATAAGTTGTGTTTACGACCAATTATGGCCCAATAAGGTGTGTTTAGTTGGGACCAATGAGTCCCACTAATGTGTGCATATAACCAATACGTTGTGTTTAGGACCAATGATGGCACAATAAAGTGGGTTTAGGGACAATGAGGGTTAGTTGGCACCAATGAGTCCTAATAAGGTGTTTATATAACCAATAAGTTGTGTTTACGACCAATTATGGCCCAATATGGTGTGTTTAGTTGGGACTAATGAGTCCCACTAAGGTGTGTATATAACCAATAAATTATGTTTAGGACCAATGATGGCCCAATAAGGTGTGTTTAGTAGGGCAATGAGGGTCGGTTAGAACCAATAAGTCCTAGTAAGGTGTGTATATAACCAATAAGTTGTGTTTAGGACCAATGATGGCCCAATAATGTGTGTTTAGTTGGGACTAATGAGTCCCACTAAGGTTTGTATATAACCAATAAGTTGTGTTTAGGACCAATGATGGCCCTATAAGGAGTGTTTAGTAGGGCAATGAGGGTCGGTTGGGACCAATAAGTCCTAGTAAGGTGTGTCTTATATAACCAATAAGTTGTGTTAAGGACCAATGATGGCCCGATAATGTGTGTTTAAGGGCAATGAGGGTCCGTTGGGACCAATGAGTCCCAATAAAGTGTGTATATAACCAATAAATTGTGTTTACGACCAATTATGGCCCAATAAGGTGTGTTTAGTTGGGACCAATGAGTCCCACTAATGTGTGCATATAACCAATACGTTGTGTTTAGGACCAATGATGGCACAATAAAGTGGGTTTAGGGACAATGAGGGTTAGTTGGCACCAATGAGTCCTAATAAGGTGTTTATATAACCAATAAGTTGTGTTTACGACCAATTATGGCCCAATATGGTGTGTTTAGTTGGGACTAATGAGTCCCACTAAGGTGTGTATATAATAAATAAATTATGTTTAGGACCAATGATGGCCCAATAAGGTGTGTTTAGTAGGGCAATGAGGGTCAGTTAGAACCAATAAGTCCTAGTAAGGTGTGTATATAACCAATAAGTTGTGTTTAGGACCAATGATGGCCCAATAATGTGTGTTTAGTTGGGACTAATGAGTCCCACTAAGGTTTGTATATAACCAATAAGTTGTGTTTAGGACCAATGATGGCCCTATAAGGAGTGTTTAGTAGGGCAATGAGGGTCGGTTGGGACCAATGACTCCCAATAAAGTGTGTATATAACCAATAAGTTGTGTTTACGACCAATTATGGCCCAATAAGGTGTGTTTAGTTGGGACCAATGAGTCCCACTAATGTGTGCATATAACCAATACGTTGTGTTTAGGACCAATGATGGCACAATAAAGTGGGTTTAGGGACAATGAGGGTTAGTTGGCACCAATGAGTCCTAATAAGGTGTTTATATAACCAATAAGTTGTGTTTACGACCAATTATGGCCCAATATGGTGTGTTTAGTTGGGACTAATGAGTCCCACTAAGGTGTGTATATAACCAATAAATTATGTTTAGGACCAATGATGGCCCAATAAGGTGTGTTTAGTAGGGCAATGAGGGTCGGTTAGAACCAATAAGTCCTAGTAAGGTGTGTATATAACCAATAAGTTGTGTTTAGGACCAATGATGGCCCAATAATGTGTGTTTAGTTGGGACTAATGAGTCCCACTAAGGTTTGTATATAACCAATAAGTTGTGTTTAGGACCAATGATGGCCCTATAAGGAGTGTTTAGTAGGGCAATGAGGGTCGGTTGGGACCAATAAGTCCTAGTAAGGTGTGTCTTATATAACCAATAAGTTGTGTTAAGGACCAATGATGGCCCGATAATGTGTGTTTAAGGGCAATGAGGGTCCGTTGGGACCAATGAGTCCCAATAAAGTGTGTATATAACCAATAAATTGTGTTTACGACCAATTATGGCCCAATAAGGTGTGTTTAGTTGGGACCAATGAGTCCCACTAATGTGTGCATATAACCAATACGTTGTGTTTAGGACCAATGATGGCACAATAAAGTGGGTTTAGGGACAATGAGGGTTAGTTGGCACCAATGAGTCCTAATAAGGTGTTTATATAACCAATAAGTTGTGTTTACGACCAATTATGGCCCAATATGGTGTGTTTAGTTGGGACTAATGAGTCCCACTAAGGTGTGTATATAATAAATAAATTATGTTTAGGACCAATGATGGCCCAATAAGGTGTGTTTAGTAGGGCAATGAGGGTCAGTTAGAACCAATAAGTCCTAGTAAGGTGTGTATATAACCAATAAGTTGTGTTTAGGACCAATGATGGCCCAATAATGTGTGTTTAGTTGGGACTAATGAGTCCCACTAAGGTTTGTATATAACCAATAAGTTGTGTTTAGGACCAATGATGGCCCTATAAGGAGTGTTTAGTAGGGCAATGAGGGTCGGTTGGGACCAATGACTCCCAATAAAGTGTGTATATAACCAATAAGTTGTGTTTACGACCAATTATGGCCCAATAAGGTGTGTTTAGTTGGGACCAATGAGTCCCACTAATGTGTGCATATAACCAATACGTTGTGTTTAGGACCAATGATGGCACAATAAAGTGGGTTTAGGGACAATGAGGGTTAGTTGGCACCAATGAGTCCTAATAAGGTGTTTATATAACCAATAAGTTGTGTTTACGACCAATTATGGCCCAATATGGTGTGTTTAGTTGGGACTAATGAGTCCCACTAAGGTGTGTATATAACCAATAAATTATGTTTAGGACCAATGATGGCCCAATAAGGTGTGTTTAGTAGGGCAATGAGGGTCGGTTAGAACCAATAAGTCCTAGTAAGGTGTGTATATAACCAATAAGTTGTGTTTAGGACCAATGATGGCCCAATAATGTGTGTTTAGTTGGGACTAATGAGTCCCACTAAGGTTTGTATATAACCAATAAGTTGTGTTTAGGACCAATGATGGCCCTATAAGGAGTGTTTAGTAGGGCAATGAGGGTCGGTTGGGACCAATAAGTCCTAGTAAGGTGTGTCTTATATAACCAATAAGTTGTGTTAAGGACCAATGATGGCCCGATAATGTGTGTTTAAGGGCAATGAGGGTCCGTTGGGACCAATGAGTCCCAATAAAGTGTGTATATAACCAATAAATTGTGTTTACGACCAATTATGGCCCAATAAGGTGTGTTTAGTTGGGACCAATGAGTCCCACTAATGTGTGCATATAACCAATACGTTGTGTTTAGGACCAATGATGGCACAATAAAGTGGGTTTAGGGACAATGAGGGTTAGTTGGCACCAATGAGTCCTAATAAGGTGTTTATATAACCAATAAGTTGTGTTTACGACCAATTATGGCCCAATATGGTGTGTTTAGTTGGGACTAATGAGTCCCACTAAGGTGTGTATATAATAAATAAATTATGTTTAGGACCAATGATGGCCCAATAAGGTGTGTTTAGTAGGGCAATGAGGGTCAGTTAGAACCAATAAGTCCTAGTAAGGTGTGTATATAACCAATAAGTTGTGTTTAGGACCAATGATGGCCCAATAATGTGTGTTTAGTTGGGACTAATGAGTCCCACTAAGGTTTGTATATAACCAATAAGTTGTGTTTAGGACCAATGATGGCCCTATAAGGAGTGTTTAGTAGGGCAATGAGGGTCGGTTGGGACCAATGACTCCCAATAAAGTGTGTATATAACCAATAAGTTGTGTTTACGACCAATTATGGCCCAATAAGGTGTGTTTAGTTGGGACCAATGAGTCCCACTAATGTGTGCATATAACCAATACGTTGTGTTTAGGACCAATGATGGCACAATAAAGTGGGTTTAGGGACAATGAGGGTTAGTTGGCACCAATGAGTCCTAATAAGGTGTTTATATAACCAATAAGTTGTGTTTACGACCAATTATGGCCCAATATGGTGTGTTTAGTTGGGACTAATGAGTCCCACTAAGGTGTGTATATAACCAATAAATTATGTTTAGGACCAATGATGGCCCAATAAGGTGTGTTTAGTAGGGCAATGAGGGTCGGTTAGAACCAATAAGTCCTAGTAAGGTGTGTATATAACCAATAAGTTGTGTTTAGGACCAATGATGGCCCAATAATGTGTGTTTAGTTGGGACTAATGAGTCCCACTAAGGTTTGTATATAACCAATAAGTTGTGTTTAGGACCAATGATGGCCCTATAAGGAGTGTTTAGTAGGGCAATGAGGGTCGGTTGGGACCAATAAGTCCTAGTAAGGTGTGTCTTATATAACCAATAAGTTGTGTTAAGGACCAATGATGGCCCAATAATGTGTGTTTAAGGGCAATGAGGGTCCGTTGGGACCAATGAGTCCCAATAAAGTGTGTATATAACCAATAAGTTGTGTTTACGACCAATTATGGCCCAATAAGGTGTGTTTAGTTGGGACCAATGAGTCCCACTAATGTGTGCATATAACCAATACGTTGTGTTTAGGACCAATGATGGCACAATAAAGTGGGTTTAGGGACAATGAGGGTTAGTTGGCACCAATGAGTCCTAATAAGGTGTTTATATAACCAATAAGTTGTGTTTACGACCAATTATGGCCCAATATGGTGTGTTTAGTTGGGACTAATGAGTCCCACTAAGGTGTGTATATAACCAATAAATTATGTTTAGGACCAATGATGGCCCAATAAGGTGTGTTTAGTAGGGCAATGAGGGTCGGTTAGAACCAATAAGTCCTAGTAAGGTGTGTATATAACCAATAAGTTGTGTTTAGGACCAATGATGGCCCAATAATGTGTGTTTAGTTGGGACTAATGAGTCCCACTAAGGTTTGTATATAACCAATAAGTTGTGTTTAGGACCAATGATGGCCCAATAAGGTGTGTTTAGTAGGGCAATGAGGGTCGGTTGGGACTAATAAGTCCTAGTAAGGTGTGTCTTATATAACCAATAAGTTGTGTTTAGGACCAATGATGGCCCAATAATGTGTGTTTAGAGGGCAATGAGGGTCGGTTGGGACCAATGAGTCCCAATAAAGTGTGTATATAACCAATAAGTTGTGTTTACGACCAATTATGGCCCAATAAGGTGTGTTTAGTTGGGACCAATGAGTCCCACTAATGTGTGCATATAACCAATACGTTGTGTTTAGGACCAATGATGGCACAATAAAGTGGGTTTAGGGACAATGAGGGTTAGTTGGCACCAATGAGTCCTAATAAGGTGTTTATATAACCAATAAGTTGTGTTTACGACCAATTATGGCCCAATATGGTGTGTTTAGTTGGGACTAATGAGTCCCACTAAGGTGTGTATATAACCAATAAATTATGTTTAGGACCAATGATGGCCCAATAAGGTGTGTTTAGTAGGGCAATGAGGGTCGGTTAGAACCAATAAGTCCTAGTAAGGTGTGTATATAACCAATAAGTTGTGTTTAGGACCAATGATGGCCCAATAATGTGTGTTTAGTTGGGACTAATGAGTCCCACTAAGGTTTGTATATAACCAATAAGTTGTGTTTAGGACCAATGATGGCCCTATAAGGAGTGTTTAGTAGGGCAATGAGGGTCGGTTGGGACCAATAAGTCCTAGTAAGGTGTGTCTTATATAACCAATAAGTTGTGTTAAGGACCAATGATGGCCCAATAATGTGTGTTTAAGGGCAATGAGGGTCCGTTGGGACCAATGAGTCCCAATAAAGTGTGTATATAACCAATAAGTTGTGTTTACGACCAATTATGGCCCAATAAGGTGTGTTTAGTTGGGACCAATGAGTCCCACTAATGTGTGCATATAACCAATACGTTGTGTTTAGGACCAATGATGGCACAATAAAGTGGGTTTAGGGACAATGAGGGTTAGTTGGCACCAATGAGTCCTAATAAGGTGTTTATATAACCAATAAGTTGTGTTTACGACCAATTATGGCCCAATATGGTGTGTTTAGTTGGGACTAATGAGTCCCACTAAGGTGTGTATATAACCAATAAATTATGTTTAGGACCAATGATGGCCCAATAAGGTGTGTTTAGTAGGGCAATGAGGGTCGGTTAGAACCAATAAGTCCTAGTAAGGTGTGTATATAACCAATAAGTTGTGTTTAGGACCAATGATGGCCCAATAATGTGTGTTTAGTTGGGACTAATGAGTCCCACTAAGGTTTGTATATAACCAATAAGTTGTGTTTAGGACCAATGATGGCCCTATAAGGAGTGTTTAGTAGGGCAATGAGGGTCGGTTGGGCCAATAATCCTAGTAAGGTGTTTTATAACCAATAAGTTGTGTTAGGACCAATGATGGCCCAATAATGTGTGTTTAAGGGCATGAGGGTCGTTGGGACCAATGAGTCCCAATAAAGTGTGTATATAACCAATAAGTTGTGTTTACGACCAATTATGGCCCAATAAGGTGTGTTTAGTTGGGACCAATGAGTCCCACTAATGTGTGCATATAACCAATACGTTGTGTTTAGGACCAATGATGGCACAATAAAGTGGGTTTAGGGACAATGAGGGTTAGTTGGCACCAATGAGTCCTAATAAGGTGTTTATATAACCAATAAGTTGTGTTTACGACCAATTATGGCCCAATATGGTGTGTTTAGTTGGGACTAATGAGTCCCACTAAGGTGTGTATATAACCAATAAATTATGTTTAGGACCAATGATGGCCCAATAAGGTGTGTTTAGTAGGGCAATGAGGGTCGGTTAGAACCAATAAGTCCTAGTAAGGTGTGTATATAACCAATAAGTTGTGTTTAGGACCAATGATGGCCCAATAATGTGTGTTTAGTTGGGACTAATGAGTCCCACTAAGGTTTGTATATAACCAATAAGTTGTGTTTAGGACCAATGATGGCCCTATAAGGAGTGTTTAGTAGGGCAATGAGGGTCGGTTGGGACCAATAAGTCCTAGTAAGGTGTGTCTTATATAACCAATAAGTTGTGTTAAGGACCAATGATGGCCCAATAATGTGTGTTTAAGGGCAATGAGGGTCCGTTGGGACCAATGAGTCCCAATAAAGTGTGTATATAACCAATAAGTTGTGTTTACGACCAATTATGGCCCAATAAGGTGTGTTTAGTTGGGACCAATGAGTCCCACTAATGTGTGCATATAACCAATACGTTGTGTTTAGGACCAATGATGGCACAATAAAGTGGGTTTAGGGACAATGAGGGTTAGTTGGCACCAATGAGTCCTAATAAGGTGTTTATATAACCAATAAGTTGTGTTTACGACCAATTATGGCCCAATATGGTGTGTTTAGTTGGGACTAATGAGTCCCACTAAGGTGTGTATATAATAAATAAATTATGTTTAGGACCAATGATGGCCCAATAAGGTGTGTTTAGTAGGGCAATGAGGGTCAGTTAGAACCAATAAGTCCTAGTAAGGTGTGTATATAACCAATAAGTTGTGTTTAGGACCAATGATGGCCCAATAATGTGTGTTTAGTTGGGACTAATGAGTCCCACTAAGGTTTGTATATAACCAATAAGTTGTGTTTAGGACCAATGATGGCCCTATAAGGAGTGTTTAGTAGGGCAATGAGGGTCGGTTGGGACCAATGACTCCCAATAAAGTGTGTATATAACCAATAAGTTGTGTTTACGACCAATTATGGCCCAATAAGGTGTGTTTAGTTGGGACCAATGAGTCCCACTAATGTGTGCATATAACCAATACGTTGTGTTTAGGACCAATGATGGCACAATAAAGTGGGTTTAGGGACAATGAGGGTTAGTTGGCACCAATGAGTCCTAATAAGGTGTTTATATAACCAATAAGTTGTGTTTACGACCAATTATGGCCCAATATGGTGTGTTTAGTTGGGACTAATGAGTCCCACTAAGGTGTGTATATAACCAATAAATTATGTTTAGGACCAATGATGGCCCAATAAGGTGTGTTTAGTAGGGCAATGAGGGTCGGTTAGAACCAATAAGTCCTAGTAAGGTGTGTATATAACCAATAAGTTGTGTTTAGGACCAATGATGGCCCAATAATGTGTGTTTAAGGGCAATGAGGGTCCGTTGGGACCAATGAGTCCCAATAAAGTGTGTATATAACCAATAAGTTGTGTTTACGACCAATTATGGCCCAATAAGGTGTGTTTAGTTGGGACCAATGAGTCCCACTAATGTGTGCATGTAACCAATACGTTGTGTTTAGGACCAATGATGGCACAATAAAGTGGGTTTAGGGACAATGAGGGTCAGTTGGCACCAATGAGTCCTAATAAGGTGTTTATATAACCAATAAGTTGTGTTTACGACCAATTATGGCCCAATATGGTGTGTTTAGTTGGGACTAATGAGTCCCACTAAGGTGTGTATATAACCAATAAATTATGTTTAGGACCAATGATGGCCCAATAAGGTGTGTTTAGTAGGGCAATGAGGGTCGGTTAGAACCAATAAGTCCTAGTAAGGTGTGTATATAACCAATAAGTTGTGTTTAGGACCAATGATGGCCCAATAATGTGTGTTTAGTTGGGACTAATGAGTCCCACTAAGGTTTGTATATAACCAATAAGTTGTGTTTAGGACCAATGATGGCCCTATAAGG